>ML220157.1:85159-117181 GCA_004786065.1 Ascodesmis nigricans | reverse complement strand
GGGATGTCAAGTCATGAGGAGGTAGGAAGAGGGAGGGGGAGAGATACTACACTATACTCCAATGTTTTTTTACTAGACCCCAGCAACCAACAGCCCCTCCTAGCTAAAGCCTCTCGTTATGTACTATTTTCCTTTCCCTTTTCCTTCCCACGGCGATGGTGGATGAACTGTAGACCTGGCGGAAGAAGTTCTTTGTGTGTTTATGAATTTGAGGGTCACTTTCATTTGTCCTCTTGTTTCCATTGAGCTGCGACTCAGTGGAGGTGGGTGAGGTCACACCCTGCGCACAGAGCGTGGAGCGCATTGAACCATGATTATGATTCTCATGATGTGTGTGAGCGATCATGTGTGAAATCATACTCGTACAAGTCGCATTATCCTACACCCGCCACAACCGCCGCACGCTGTCACACAACACCATCACAACACTGATCAGCGAGGGGTGGGTGGGTAATCAACACCCCGCACGACTACACTGTACATGTATGTCTGTGAACTCATGCACCACCATCGCGAGTGCAGCGTTGTATGTACATCTCCACACTTTGACACTACATATTATTGACGTGATCGGCGACTGCTGTCGCGGGTGGCGACATGGCAGTAAGGTACTGTACTGGTGGGTAACACTGCACTCGTTTCGGCTTCGACAGTAGGTTGGTCTGTATTTCGTAGCATCCTAATGTAACTCGTGTTCGTCATCATCATCGTAATCATAAGCATAACCATTCATCCAGCGCCATTTCGAATTCCAAGCAAATCCCAAACAAATCCCAAGCAAACAAGCAAACCCCGACAAGCCAAAGCCAAACCTCGACCAAAAAAACACCCCCAACTCCGCCACCCTAACAATGCCAAACCCCACACTCCAAACGCCCTCAACTCGACTCGCCCCCCTCCTTCCCCACCCCCACCCCCACCCCCACCACCTCCCTCTCCCCCTCCTCCGGCATCCACTCAAGCACCCACCTCCACTCGGCCTCCGGCCCAACCCTCCCCGCGCACCGTCGATTCCCATAAACCCCCCTCTGTCCTCTTCCCCCGTTGCCCCCTCCCTCAGACCCAGAGTGTAGAGTATCGGCCGCCGCTTGAAACCCCCACCGTTTCCCGCCCAGCACGGCGGGACACTCTCGCTCACCGACCTCGTTCCAGCGGTCGCAGAATGGACATGTCCACAGCGGTTTTTGTGTGAAGAAGAGGCAGGAGCGGCAGTGGGTGTGGGTGCAAGTGCAGGTGGTGGGGAGGTGGGGGAGGGGGGGGAGGGGGGTCGTCGTCGTCGTGGTGGTTGTGGTGGTGGGGGAATTACTGGGGATGGTTGAGGTGCGGTGGCAGCGGCAGCAGTTAAGGCGCCAGCGGAAGGGGGGTGGGCGGCGGGTGCACGGGGGATGGGAGTCGGTGGAGGATGGGAAGGAGGTGGAGGAGGAGGAGGAGGAGGAGGTGGAGGAGGAGGTGGAGGGAGAGGTCGAGCAGGATGACTCGGATGAGGAGGAGGAGGAGGAGGAAAGTGTTGGTGAGGGTGGTGGAGAGGGGGAAATGGAGGCTGTAGGGGTTGCTGTGGGGGTTGCTGTGGGGGTTGCTGTGGTGGAGGCAGTCATGGTGGGAGGTGATGTGAGATGGTGACGGTGTTGATGATGATGATGATGATGATGATGGTGTTGTGTGAAGTTGGTGAAGGTGGGTGGCAAAGATGAAGATGATTCTCGCCGGGTCGCGAGGTCGCGAGGTCTCGTCGATTTGTAGTAGATAGCCGCGGGAAACCCAATATCTCTTTCTTCTTTCTCGTTCTCGTCCGGCTTCTTTCGCGCTCTCTCGTCACGTGGTATTTGTGTGGCGATTAGATGCTGATCGTTGCTCGATATTCCTCAACCCTCAACGTGCGCAAGTCGACACACCGCGCGACACACCGCGCTCAGGGGATAGAAACGTCTTATATACCCCCTTCTCCCCTCTCCGCTCTCTGTTCCCCCTCCCCCCGTCATCCCTGTGCCTCGCTCCTGGTGGTGGTCCGTTCATCCTCATCGTCACCTCCTCGTCGTCGTCGGCGAACTTCCCCCCACCGCCCTGATCGGCGACTGTGACGTCACGCTACACGGCGTGTTACACATGTCACCCGCGCCTCAGCCCAATGGGATGTGGGGATGTGGAGGGGCGAGGGAGGAGGGAGACGAGGAGGGAGACCCCAAGGGCTTGGAAGGGTTTCATTGTACGTCGGGTATGGGGTTGTGCTGGGATTATGGTGCCTGTGGGGTGAGTGGAATACTGTACAATGATGCCGCAGCATGAACATCATCACCTCGCACCATCGCATCATACACGACCCACGCCTCACTGTTGCTTTCCGCGAACTCTATTGTATCCCATTGCAAAAAAACTCTTCACCTCGGCGACATGGCGAGCGCTGAAAACATCGGACAACACGCAACGCAAGGTCGTGGGTGGGTGGCGATCTCCCGGGGCGGATAATTTGTTGTTCACGCAGGGACTTGCGGTGCTGCTGGTAGTCGGCGATTATCTACAGTACTCTACAGGATGATCCAGGTGATGCGCTTTCACGAGCACACAGAAGCGGGTGGTGGCTTTTGGTTCACATACAGTACAGCACGCAGAGTTGGTGATCAACAGGCACATGGGGTGTGTAGGTTGCGGATGTAACATGGTATGATTTGGGATGATGTGATAATGAGAATTGTTGGGTGGGATCATAGGGTATCACCAGCGTCGAGGCCGCGACTCGGCGAGTGTGGGATTCGGTTGATTCATTGTCTATGTTGGCACATTCAGTCTGGCTACTAACTAATAATAATACGAGTTTCTTTAACTCGGAGCAACGAATTCCATATATTCCATTAGTCGTGGTCATCACACACCATCACCACCATCATCGACCATCACTCTCTTGTCGTCAGGTTCACCGAATTGGGCGAACTCAGAAAACTACGATCTCATTATCCCTACCCCCTTCCTGTTCAGCGTGTTCACCTTTTCCTCCGGTGGCTGTGGGCTTTCGTGCTTACATGCCTCACGGATCCAGTGTCAAGCATTTCAAATTCCAATGTGTTGGATAACATTCCTCCCGCACTGGAATTAGCGTTCATGCCACATCTCTCTCTCCCGCCATGTATCTCTCATCTCCTCCATTCTACACCACTCGCCTTCATCGTCGCCCAAGCAGCCGGATCATCACGCTACACCCATAACTTCTCTTCACCGCCATGTCCTCACCTAACAACCCCCAGCAGCTCTTCACCTTGCAACACCGACATCCACATCCCCCCACCACATCCCACCACATCCCCAACCCTCTCGGACCTCCCCCTCCCGCCGCCCATTCCCCCTCCACCAGCTCTCCCATCTCCCCCGCCTCCCAATCCCGCCTCAAAGCCTTCCTCCTCGCTTTCCACAGCGATCACAACCTCCCCCTCCCCTCTTCCAGTACCCGCGCCCCCCCCCCCTCCCCTTGCCAACTCACCACTAATCCTCCTCCCCCCCAGACCCCCTCTCCCTCACCGACCTCGCCCTCTCCACCACCCAGCACCTCGACCCCACCAACCTCCTCCCACCGCCCCAAATCCCCGACCCGACGAGCGGCTGCTGCGTTGACCTCCCGCATCTCGAGAAGGCATTCCAGCTCTCCCACATCCGCACGCTTCTTTCGCGGGAAATCACGCCCGGCGCGATCGCCGCCGGCACGCACGCAGAGAGGAAAGGGTTGCGGAGGAGGCTGGTGGCGTTGCTTTGCCAGCGTGGTATCGTGCCAGGCGTGTCGTTCAGATCTGATACCGGCACCACTGAGTCTGTTGAGCCCAGCGTTGAGGACTTGTCGTTGGAGGTGTTGGCAGCGTCGGTGGTGCGATTTCTTGATCCGGGCGGGGAGGCGTATGAGGAGGGGGAGATGGAGGGAGGGGTGGAGGAGGTGGTGGGAGTGTTGGAGAGGGTGTTGGTGGTCGGGTATGTGAGGGAGCGGGTGGGACAGCTTCAAGCTCGGTGGGAGGGAGGGGGGGAGCAGAGTGAAAACCAACCCTCGCAATTTCAGCTCCCCCCGCGGATTGTTGCGCGGCTTTGTCGAGAGCATCAACAACAGCAACAGCAACAGCAACAGCAACAGCAACGTTTGCACCAAGTTCAACGTCAGTTTCAACCTCCTCCTTTGAGTGCTTCATATGCAGCACAACACACAGCACAACATCCTCCACACTTTCCGCCACAATCTCACACTCCAGCTCAACTTCAACATCCCCAACACTCTCTTCATCATCTCTCGGGTCCCGGTCAACCATCCCCAAACCTCCATCCCACCAAGTCCACCAAGCCCACCAAGCCCACCAAGCCCACCATTCTTCCGCCCCGCGAGGCGCCGGAACAAGAGCACTCTGCAGATGATGAAGAAACCCAGAGAACGCGGCACGAGCTGCGGGAGCAGCACAGGACGGAATGGAGGCGAGAAATGCAGCAGTGGAAGCAGACGATGGACGAGAAGTTTGCTAAGTCCAAGCGGGTGTTGAAACCGTTGATGGATATGGCGGGGAAGAAAGGGGTGCGGATGGGGGGCGGTGGCGGGGTGGGTAACGGAAAGATGAGTGGGGATGGGGATACTGGGGAGGAGGAAGTGGAGGGGGAAGCACAAGAATGTCAGCGGGAAGTGGATGCTGAAGCATCGGTGCTGGTGTGCTCGGTAAGTCAATGCAGATTCCAGCCAGAAGGTGGAATTCTGTCGAAGATGCAAGCAGAATGGAGGTGTTCATATCATCAGCGTCAACATCAAGCGGAAGTGGTACAGCAAGTGCAACGCGAATATCGACCGGGAGTTCAGGATCGGGTTCATCATCAAGCAGAGCTTCCTCCTCAGATTCCACTTTCCCATCAACTTTCCCATCAAGCTCCCCTACAACCCCCTCAACTTTCCCATCAAGCTCCCCTACAACCCCCTCAACTTCCCCATCAAGCTCCCCTACAACCCCCTCAACTTCCCCATCAAGCTTCCCTACAACCCCCTCAACCTCATCCTCTCCCGCATCAACATCTGCCTCAACATCCCACACATCAGTTCAAGCCATCTCCGCACCCACCCCGCAACCCCTCAACCCCGAATGCCAGCCATCCCCACACCCCGCCATCTCCGCATTCGGGGTTAACAATTCCTGGCGATCTTCAGCGGGGAGTAGAGCCGGGGTCGAGGGTGCAGGAGGCGGATAGGAGCGATAACAGAGACATCGCGATCACACCGCACGAGGTGACGGAGGAAGAGGAAGCTGATGATGAAGATACTAAGAAGAGGAAGGGGGAGAGGGCGGAGTGGAGGAGGGGGATGGTGCTGTGGAAGATGGAGATGGGCTCGAAGTTCGATAAGTCCAAGCCAGTCACGGTGCTGCGACCACCGGTGGGGTGTAAAGCGGTAAAGCTGGAGGAGGAGGGAGAGGGGTTGTCGGAACTGGATCCTGGAGCAGCAGTGGAGAGTGAAAGGGAGCCGCGATCTCCGCCGACTCCTCAGGAGCCGGATCCAATACAGATGCAATCGCGGGTTTTCTACCAGAGTCAACGACGAGTTCAGGTTCAGTCGTTCGGGCGAGTACAGGTTCAGGCTCAACAAGCGGAAGATCCACCGCGCCCGATTTTTGAGAACCCTCGCCCAGCTTCCCAACCTCCATCAAGTCCGCAAAGACCGTCGCAACCAAACCCCCAGCACGCCTCACCTTCTCCCCGCAATCCCGCCGGAACACCCCAATCCCGGATCCCGCACCTCCAGCCAATCCCGAGTATAACTTCACCATCCACACCATCTCGCGGGGCATTCCTGCCACTCTCCACACCGAAACCACCACAAACGGACCAGAAACCGCGTCTGCCATCCGTAAACTGGGCCGAGGACCAGCAGCAGCATTACCTGTATGTGGATCAGAGTGTGGGAGATGAAAGGAAGGGTGTTGCAAAGAGGGTAGATGAACCATCACAGGTTTTCACTCCTACACCATTTTGCACTCGTGGGTTGAACACACCTCGAACGGATGTGAGATCGCGGATTCCGCCATGGAAGGAGAACGATGGGAGGAGGAGTGAAAGGGGCAGTATTGGTACGAGTCAACCTGGTCGTGTTCAGGAAGTGGCGGTGGGGGGAAACGGAGTAGAAGAAGCGGAGGAAGAACAAACTAAACCAGATGAGGAGGAGAAGTGGAAAGGAGAAGAGAGATTAAAGAAACAGGAGAGGGGCACGCAGCCTAAGGATCCACGAGCCTTCATTACGAGGGACAAAAGTGTTGAAAAGGAAATGGTGAAAACAGGACTTGGTTCGGCGGTACTGGTAGATCGGGGTATACACCAATCGCCAGCCAAGGGCGAGAGAGAGGCGGAAGCGCGAGTTAAAGTTGCCAGCCGGAAAATAGCACCCACGTCACCCGTAATCACCGAAAATTCGAGTCCCATCAAAGCGCCCCAATCTTGCCCACCATTTTCCAGCCCAGGGTCCACCACAATCTCCCTCTCCGCCTCCACCACCACCTCCTCCTCCTCCTCCTCAACCTTCATCTCCACCACCCACTCTACCTCCACCAGCATCTCCACCATCTATTCTCCTTCCCAACCCTCAGCTCCAATCCCCAACCGCCACATCACCATGACGAAACCCATCCACCCCCCCTCCCCACCTTTTCCCCCTCGTCCCACCCCTATAGTGGAAAATCGCGTCGCTGCTCCGGGAACAAACTTCCTCGCGCGAGCACCAGCCCCAGCAGTACCGCGGACCTGCAGCCCAGTGATGCCCAACTCGATACACATGCTGCTATTGAAGCGGGGGCTCTCATACGCTCATCCAGCGACGCAAATTCCCAACACCGAGAGTCTAGCAAGCGGAAAGATCGGGGTTGGGGTTCAGTCGAATCCAGCTCCGTGGAGTGCGGGGGTTTTGGCAGTGACGAGAGCGGGAGTACAGGCACCGGTACGACAAAAGGGAGAGCTCGGAAGTAATATCAAGCCGAGTAAATTATTTCTCGCTACATCATCGAAATCAGTGTTTGTGAAAGATTCCAGTGCGGTGATGATGACCGCGGAGAGAAGCGCCGGTGTGTTTGAAAGCATTGAAGACGTCGATGCCGTCGAAATGTGTACGAGCATGAGCATGAGTACTGGTATGGGATCGTCGACGGCCACAGCGATGGCACGGGTTGAGAGCACATCGAACACGACCGCGGTGAAAGTTGAAAACAGCCAGACCGGGAGCCCGGGAATTGTGGATGTGAATAGAGTCCAGAGCCCGGGAATTGTGGATGTGAATAGAGTCCAGAGCCACTTCAGCAGCAGCAGGGAGACGAGCCAGTCATCATCATCTGTGTTTTCGGTGGTGCCACACTCTTCACCCTTCAACACCACAAGAACCGGAGCAACAACAATAAACACATCTCCAACGAAAACATTCATGACAACAAAGCAGCTTCAACATCAACTTGCACCCCTCAATCCACGGCAAGCTGTCCCCACTCCCTCCAAAACCCCCTCCAAGATGGATCATCCGGTTTCACTAATATCACTCCAACCCAACACCACACCTCGTCCGAGTCCGGATATCGACCACACTTTAGCTTTTCCAGCGGCATCTTCACGAAACGACTCGGACGTAGTGGTAGATATGCAGCAGCACCCTGTTTCGTTGCGCTCGCCGCGGAAACAGCAGCTCTCAGGCTCGACGATGGCAGATGAATCTGGGGTGGCTGCTGGGAGGAGGGGTCGGATACCGCGGTTGAAGACCTCGACGGACAAGGCGGATATAAAGAGTGTTGGGACTTGGATCGAACAGCTATCGATGGTACATAAGCCCAGTCGGAGTCTGAGTCTAGATCTACATACGGCGGTAAATCTGAATCCGAATGCGTCCTCCCACAACCCTCCAGCTCCGCTCATCGAACTCGAAACATCGGGGGCAGCTTCAGAACATCCTGATCCCCCCTTTACTCCCCCTAAAACAACATCATCGACAACATTGACAACATCATCATCCAAAACACCCGACTCTCCACCGACCCCATACCCCGGTGAATGGCCGGTCTCGGGGAAGGGTACGCCCGAGAAGGACAAGGCGGTGCCAGTGGCAGATAATATTAGCCAAAATACTTCTGATATGAACGTTCCGGGATTCGAAGGGAGTGCCAAACTCCGCGCGGTGAATAACGCGGAGACGCGCGGCGGTGACGGAGGGGGTGATGTGGATGCAGGTAAGCAATTCGCAATTAAAGTCGGAGTTGGAGCAGAAATTCAAATGGAAGTGGAAGCAGACGATGCTCGGGTAGTAGGAAAGTCGATGTTACGGAAGAGTCCACAATATCCCGGGGACTGGCCTGGTTCCGGTGCAGTGACACCGGAGAAGCCGGCGAAGACTGATATCAATACTGTTACTGTTCTTGATCCCCCAGCTCCAGAATCGACAAACAGCCCCAGCCCTCCCGTGAACAAGCACATGGAGGAGCATGAAGGTGAGTTGCATCTTGAATCCGCTGAGGATGTAAATCTAAACGAGCGGACAGCTTCGCCAGCCCCATCCAACACCTCACGCCGTCCCGGGGAGTGGCCCAACTCCGCACCCGCGACGCCCGAGAAATCAGTAAACACTGAAGTCAATACTATCACTATTACTGATACCCAAGTTACCGAACCCTCAGAGAGTGTTTGCCCCGCCGGCTCGGGGGAGAACCACACAAAGAATCCTCAAGGTGAGTTTTCTGTGCAATTTTCCGAAGAACTGAAACTAAACGTGTAGACAGAGGCGTCAATATCAGCTCAGAGTCCACGACGTCCTGGAGCCTGGCTTAACTCCGGAACCGTGACACCCGAAAAGCCGGCGAAGACTGAAACCAATATTATTACTGTTACTGATCTCCAGATCACGGACTCATCCACGAGTCCCCGTCTCCTCGGGCAGCAGCACACGGAGACGCGTAGATGTGACTTTGGCCTGCAAGCTGGCAAGCAAGAGGAACTCAAGGACCCGATAGAAGCGTCAATGTCGTCGTATACTCCACGCCGTCCCGGGGTCTGGCCCAACTCCGCCATCGTAACTCCCGAGAAATCGGCCCCAACTGACACTACTTCCTCTATTATTACCATCACTACTATCCAAGCTCCCGGATCACCCGACGACAACCCCCTTCATCGAGACGGTGAGTTATGTGTGCAACTTCCCCCGGAACTGGACCTAAACTCGCCCACAGCTTCACGAGCGCCCTCCAACCCTCTACCACATCCCGGCCACTGGCCCACCAACTCCGCAACCGTAACCCCCAAGAAGCCCGTTCAAGTTGCTCGTCCCATCTCCGTCCCCATCCCCATCCCCATCAACACTATCAACACTACCATCAACCCTCCTAACCAGGATATAACCTCTTCCCGGGCGTGTAGAGATGCAGTGAATCTGGAGATGGAAGCACCAGAACCACGGCTTGACGGGGCTCCGCCGAGTCCACGACATCCATGCGAATGGCCGGATTCGTGGGGGGTGACGCAGCTGGTGGTGGTGAGGGATGCAGTTTCTTCTTTTTCATCATCATCACCACCAACACCGTTACCAGATTGTGAGCAAGCACGAGCTGAAGCAATAGACCGTCACTCCGAGAGGGAGGCGAAACCACCCTCCCTACCCAAAAAAACCAAAGAGGGGGAATCACAATCAACTCCACCACCGGGGATGCCCAGTTCATTCCCTGTACTCAAATTCATCTCCCCAGAGACCGGGATCTGGTTAGGGGAAGTGGGTATTCTGAAGGTTCCTCAAGTATTGACTTCAAGTTCAGACTCGAGGTTTGAGTCTCAGATCCCCCGTGATAAGGTTTCGAGTGGTGAGCACTATCCCGGAGGATGGATGAAGTTGAGTGGTCACTCTCCAGAGAATCGGCGGAGGGAGCGGTGTGAATCTTCTGGATATTTAACGAGCAACCGACAGCATAACAGTTCTTCAACATCGAGTGATAAATGGGGATTGGGAGCACCAGTAGGAGGATCATCGAATTCGGGAGAGCGCGTTCCCGGTGTACCAGTACCACGATCAACTATGGAAGATGGGGGTGGTAGACTCAATATTTTAAAATCGACTCCCAAGCTTTCACAACCGAGTGATCGATATCCCACCGAAGTACCAGAAGAAAAATATCATTCAGTAGACCGTATTCCCGGAGTAGTAGCCCGGCCATCCACGAGGCAAAAGACCATAGCAGTGGAGCCTGTAAACAGCAATAACGCTGCTCTCACCACCCTTCCCCAAATCCCCCAACCCTCCTCTACAGCTCCTCAAGAATCCCGAACCCCGCCCCCAACGCTATTCAACTTCCTACACACCAAATCTTCAACTCCCCCATCACTCACCCACCTGCATTCTTTCAGTCCCAATCTCCACACCACCACCTCCGACCCTCCCGGTGCAAGCTTCCTCACCCCGCTCCCACCGCTAAAAAACGGCATCCCCGATCTCTTCGCCGCCGATTCCAATCCGGCTGTGAACGCCGGCATGGGATGGCGCGCGAGGTTGCGGAAGGTGTGGTCCAGGACGGTGAAGCCGTGGGGGAGTGGTAGTGCGAGTAATAAGCGGCGTATTGGAGGGGAAGGGGCGGTAGGGAGATATGGGAGACATGGGGATGGTGGAGCGGGGGTGAAGACGAAGATGCCGGTCACGAGGGCGGTGAAGACGGATTCTGTGAAGAGGGCGGTGAAGAAGGCGGGGGTTAAACCAGCGGATGGGATGAAGAAGAGCAACGATGACACTGAAAAGGTTCAGATTGGGGGCGGCGAGAATGTAGCGAGGACACCAGGAGCAAGCTATGTTCCCGCCTCACCTGGAACCCGGGTTTGTTTGTTGATGCCCCTCGTCGTGTTTCTGCTATCCACCCTGTAAGTTTCCCCCAGCCCCAACTCCCCCAGATAACAGATACTGACCTCCTCATCACTTCAGTGCGTCAACCCCGAGCATAAAAACGCGCTACTCCGCTATCCTCTCTACGCTCCCCAGGTATCCAACGTCTGGAACTCTGTGGGGTGATCACCAGCCCACTGACCCCCCAGAGCTTCCCAAGATGGACGCACGGGCTATCCTTATTGCCCTCGGAATATTACTACTCGTCGCCGCCGCCATAATAATACTCCACCATATCCGATTCCGTATCACCCTGTGGCGGAGATCGTTCCTCGGATGGTACAACGAGTGCCGGGCATCATTCCTCCGATGCTATCACGACCAGCGGCGACATCTTAAAACCACAATCCCGTTCCTCACATTAACAGCAGCCATCCTCCTCGCGACAATCCACGTGTGGGGCAAAATGGGGTTCCAGCTCCCAGGCCGTGGCTTTTCTGACACCATCGCAGCTGTTACGGCCGAGACATACACCCCTCTCCCGACATCGACGAAACCACAGACGGTGATAAAAACCGGCGTCCCAGTAGAAACCGTCGTTGTAACGACCCCACCGCACACCGCAGCAACAGTAGAGAACGCAGACCTGGTCTGGGATGACGCGGATATTACGTGGGATCCTGAGCCGGTGGAGGATCCCGATATTTCTGCTCAATCCCCGACAAAGGATCGAGTTAAGAAGCGCAAACGTAGAGCTGCTTCACGCGATAGAGATAGACCGAAAACAACAGGTCGTTGGCCATGGCATCGAAAAGCCCGGAGACACCGGTACGGAGGAACGAATGAGAGGCGGCGGGAAGAGCGCGCAGAACCGCAGCATCGAGAAGACGCCGCACCGGGTTATGGGCAGAGTTTGGAGGCTTCGGAGATAGAGGGAGACTCTGAGAATCGTGGTGGATCCAACTCCCGACCACCATCACGTACGGACCGACGTCGACGTTTATTTCGCTGGAGAAGGAAAGTACAGAGTTCTATGTCCACATCTCCGTCTCAATCTCCAATGCCAGCACCATCCATATCCTCATCACCCCCCCCATTTACACCCTCATCCCCACTACACCAATCCCCTCGTCAACAGCCCCCTCGCAACCGCGACCCCAAACCTCTCCTCCGACAGAAGCAACTAAACGAGCGTGGGATAGCGGCGAGAAATCGCGATGACGGAGTGCTAGAAGGCGGGGACGGCGAGGAGGGTACGGTGGCGCTTGTTGTGGTTGCTGGTGCTGTATTGGGTGCGGTTGTTGCGGTTTTGGCGATGTTGGGGATTGTGTGAGGTGGAGATTGTCGATATGAGTTTGGGGTATGGAAGGTGGAGGATGTGGGGTGTGGAGTGGAGGGGAGGAAAGGATGTTGAGTAAAGTAGGCAGTTTCCAGTGAGAAAGAATCAAGCAATACTACACATGGAAGGTGGTATCAGGTCACGCTTAATGTTAATCTAAGCTCTGCAGTGCCCAATACGAGAAATTGATTATGACCAACTTGAACCCCATGTCATTGTTTATCACTAGAGGGTTTGCGATTTTGATCTGTTACTTTTAATACTTCGTCCGATCCCCATTTACACTAATACAAGCCTCAACCCTGTTCGGCATGCCACGCAACATAGCATAAATATTCTCCCAATTCTAATTTTCCCATTCCTCCTGAGCCTGCGCAACCAATTCATCCTTCCTTCCTTACCGCCCTCCCATTATGACACCACTTCCTTTTCAACCTGGCCCGAAGCATATATCACACTGTTTTAATGGGCTAAAAATCAGGCGACAGCGGTGGCAGCGCAAGATTATAGATATGCAACTCGTCCCTGAACGTTGCTGACGCACCGGCACAATGAGCGGGATGGCTGTCCACAAATAAAGCATAGTCGGTAATGTGACCAGGGAGGGATTGAAGCCAAGGGGAAACGATTGATCTCATCGATTCATTCCGATACTGATCTCCATTAAAGCCTAGACGCTTTTTTGGAGTCTTCCGTTCTGACGGTTTATGTTGCCGTAAGGGAATAGGTGATATGTGATATCCATCACAAAACCCCGCGTAAAAGTTGACACTTACTCTTCCGGACATTTCCACATTATCGTAGTATTTAGGATCGTCACCTGTGCCCCTTTTGCGATGAACCTTGCGGCGTGGTACACCTTTCCCGGAATTATTTAACGTCATTTTGTCGGTAGATATGTGTTTTCCTCACTTTTCGGGACTCTAATTTCGTCTAGCTTTCGTCCACTGCAGCCAGGCCTTCTTTTGGTGCTCTTTAGTGTTTGCCTTCGTGGTGCTGATTCATCCGGGAAACGGGACTTACTAACAGCACTGGACCTAGTAGCTCTACGGCGTCTACAACTCTAGCAGCCTCGAGCTAGCGTTGGCGTTCTGCGCCCACAGATCGTGTAGATCTAGATGTTCTACTGTCGCTTTGCGGGGGCAAGTTGGGGGGCAGCATGGGCCAGCGAGAGCACAGTGGGCCATGGAGCATTGATCCTGTTGCTTAATATGGCCGTGGCCTGTTCAAGGTCGCCTGGGGAATACTAGACGAGCGTCAGGTGCAATTGAACCCAATCCATCTATGGTACTACAGCTACACTACTCTTGCCTAAACGTGTGGGCCATAGAGCTTCCCTTGCCGTGGTTAGGCTTTCTCGCTGTGGTTGCAATGGGAGAGAGTTTCCCCACCGTGGTTTAGCTCCTCTGGCGCTGGTTGAGCTTCCCCGTCGTAGTTGAGCTTCCCTGCTAGTATTAAAAAGGAATGCGGGCCCGGCGTGGGTAAGCTTTGCCGTCGTAGTTGTAAAGAGGAGAGCTTCCCGCAGAGGCTGAGCTTCTCTTGCCGTGGTTTTAAAGGAAGAGAGCTGCCCGCCGCCATTGCTGAGCTTTTCTGCCCGTGGTCGAAGCTCCCAGCTGTGTGGGTAAAGGAAGAAAGGTTGCTTACCGTGGTTGAGTTTCCATGGCAGTAGTTGAGAATCCACTGCCGTGGTGGAGCTTTGACGCTGGCTGAGCATCTCCAGAGGTGATGTTGAACTTCCCCGACTATTGAGAGGGAGGAAAGGTTTGTATCCCGGGATTGTAAAAAGAGTGATTTGTAACCGACATGAAGAGGGGAGGAAGCTGAGACCATTGTGGTTGCAAACGGAGATAGACGTGGCCTCCGTGCAGAGGGGAGAAGGTTGTGGCCGCCTTGCTGGTAAAGAGGGAGGGTTAGGGATGACGCGGAGAGGGGATGCCAATCATCATGATGGTGGTGAAGAAATCTGCCCAGCGCCGGAGCCACCGCGCTTGTCCCCACAACGAAGAATGTTGGAGAATGCAACGAATCAATGGCATTTCATGCCGATGAACGGTAGCGGCTCTCAGGCCAGCATCGTGCATATAGTTCTAGTGTTTCTAGTTGTCTCTGGTCACCGGGACTAGATCTAGCGGGACCTTTTTCCAGATATTGCTCATAATAACCAAGCTCCTGGGCTTTGGGTGCCACGGTTTCAACTGATGCTAAGCCGTTAAGGCCAGCAAGATGGGTGATGTCCACTATCATAGCGTCGCGGTTCTCCTCGATCAGAGTGGAAATCCGGACGCAGTCCTCATCATTCAAAGTTTTCGGTCGCCTCGGCGAAGTTTTCTGATCAATGTGCCCCTCCTCTTTCCATATTTTGAAGACACCCGCTGCTCCCCCAACAGAATACCCAGTCACTGTGCTGATATCCTTCCACTTTTTCTCCAGCACTTCTCATAGCTACCACTTGGACGCGTGTATCCCCTCGTGCTTTGCGCGCCGTCTCGCTAGCTTGCAATCTGGCCAGCGTTGAGGGAGCAATCGACGGCATGTTAAAGTCGAGGACTGTGGAACTAGGCATGGCATCGCGGAGGAATTAGCTATGCGTATATGATCAAACTACGATATTACCTTCAAGTTAAGGGCGGTGGAGGCAGAGTGGAGCTTGAAGGGGGCAGGCAGAGGGAGGCTGAAAGAGACAGACTTGATGGGGGGCCAGTGGTTTTTGGGCCGCGGAAACAATGTCACTTTCACTCTCACTCCTACACTCGCTGCGCGCGCACCTCCCCTACTTCAGTTTCATGTTCATTATCCTGGTTATTGTTTTTCGGATCATTTTGAGTCGCGAGTGTATGTGCCAGTGAATCTAATCATGGTGGGTTGGAGGTGGTAGGCTGGAGGCCCAGGTGTTGGGTGGCAACTGGAGGCCGTGGTTTTACGGGAAGAACGTGTGAGGTGGAGGAGACAAGATGCGGAGGGGATATTTACCATACCCCGTCCAACACCACCTGTAATGGACTTCAAGTGTTGCAGAAACCTCTCTGTTTGGGCATCTCCAATTGGCGGTCTTTGGAGTCTGGCTCAACTCGAACTGAGGCAACGTGCGACAGCCGAGCTCCAAAGATATGGAGTTTCAGCTTTGCGCATGGAGTCAGCTCCAAATCGCAAACCCTCGACCAGGCGTATTGGGACTTGAACTCCTCACCACCTCCGACTCGGAGTTCCGAGTCCTCAACCCCCTCCCCACTGCACAGATGATACACCATTCACTCCACGCTTCAGTACTATACTATACTCTACACAAACCACCGACCAAATCGAAGCGGCCAAACGAGTGCATAGGTGTACTCTACTCTACGCGTACGGTACTTAGGTATAGCCGCCTAGATTTGATTGAATCATGGAGCGTCTTGCCAGTGGTAGCCTGAGAATAGCATGTATACAAACAGTAGCTAACAGCAAATCGGAACCCCGAAACGTGCACCCCAGAACCTCGAACACAGAACCCGAAACATAATATAAAAATGTAATGTAAGTACTCTCCTATCCTCAGGCTATCT
Organism: Ascodesmis nigricans; assembly: GCA_004786065.1. NCBI lineage: Eukaryota > Fungi > Ascomycota > Pezizomycetes > Pezizales > Ascodesmidaceae > Ascodesmis > Ascodesmis nigricans. The sequence goes on along the minus strand of ML220157.1, from coordinate 101,478 downwards.
TATAATTAACCACAGCAACTGACAACAACTGACAACAACTGACACTGCCTTGTAACGACTAACGACGAACGACTAACAACAACAATCTTCAGTACGCAACCCCCGGAAGCAACAATGAAAAGGCAAAAGCAGCAATGAAAAAAGAAAAAAGAAAGAGAAAGAGAATAGCAAGGAAAAGAAAAAAAAAAAGCACAAGCACAATGACAAAAAAAGATAAAAGAGAAAACAACTAGGAAAGGCAGAGAAAAGTGAATAACTGAGAGAAAAAAACAGAGAGAGAACAGCACAGCACACAGTACACAGTACACGTCAACCCACTCCCGCAGCCTCTTCATGACCAGCCATAAAATATCGATACCCCCGTGACATCATACAATCCCCCCCTAAAAAACGCTCACCCATTACCCATCAACCAAATCAATCCACCTCGACCGCCTCCACAACCGCGCGATAAAACCTCCTCACCATCTCGAGCACCATCTCCGGCGGCATTCCCTGTGGGACGAGGTCTTTCGCTTTCGCCGTCGTCTGTACACCCCCCTCTTGCTTCTCCGTTGCAGCTCCCTCCTTCACGGGTTTCTCGGGTTTCGCGAATTGCTCTCCCGCGGACAAATATGCTTCTGGGGCTTTAGATCCATCTGTTGTCTCCGGGTTCTCGGCTTTCTCCGCCTGCGCAGGTGTCGGTGTGTCGGAAGCGACTTGTTGTGCTGCAGCTGGTTCGGTGGTTTCGGGGACGGGGGATTGTGGTTGGGGTGTTGAGGATTCCTGTTTCTCCGCACCAGCACCGATGCCGGGGATGGCGGTAGTGTTGGTAGGCGACACCGCCGACTGCGGTTCCTGATCGTGCTCCTGATCATGTTCCTGTGTCGTCTCCCCTTCCGCCTTCTCCCCAATGGTCTCCTTCTCCTTCTTCTCCTTCTCCGGGGTCTGCTTTTCCACCGCCGGCGCCGCGGTTGTCAGCGAGGTATCCTCCTGGGGAGCATCAACATCATCCGCCATCTCGACATCCCCCATATCATCGACATTTGGTGTTTCACTCTCCTTTGGCAGTTGCTGTTGCTGTTGCTGTTCCTGTGCTTTCTCCTCAGCAGTGGTGGTAGTAGGAGTATCCTTCGCTGGAGTCTGAGAAGAAGGTTGAGTCTGAGTTTGAGCACCCAGCCGGCTGCCCAAAATCGGTTTCTCATGCTCAAACAAAAAGCTATCGAGCAGCACCTGGGCGTCGCGCTGGACCTCCTCATCATCAACCTCGATGTCTACCTCTTCCGGTTCTGCGTCCGCATCACCATCCTCCTCTGCATCACCATCCGCGTCAACATCGGCGTCTGCGTCTTCATCACCATCACCATCATCGTGGTGATGGTGGTCGGCATCCATATCCACATCACCATCGCCATCCTCCTCTCCCGTCCTCCCATTCACTGCAACGCCATTCACGCCCCCCACCCTGTTCTCCTCCCGCGGCCTGGTTTCCCTCGCCAGCCTCCTCACCTCCTCCAGCCCGACGCCCACACTTTCTGGCACCGTCTCGCCTCTCCACTTGGCCCACACCTCCTCGGCGATATCCACGAGCTCCTGCTGCAGGCGAATCCGTCCCTGAGGCCCCAGATACGGGGGGAACTCCTTTTGCAGCAGCGAGAGCTGGCGGTTGATGACGATGTTTTTCTCTTTGACTGGTGTCATGGGGCCGAGTGGGAGGACGACTTGGTCTATTTTGATTTTCTGGCGCGGTGGGAGATGACGGGGGGTTGGGATGGGGAGTGGGGATTGATGGAAGGTGTGGTGATGTTGGTGGTGAGGCTGGGGGAGAGGGCGAGGGATGAGAGGCGTAAAGTGGTGTTGTTGGCCTGGTACATGAGGGAGAGGGATTTGCTGAGTTGGGGCTGGGGCGATAGGGCGCGGAGTGGAGACGGGGAGCCCGTATTTCGCGGAGTGTTGGAGGCCGACTGTAGCACATCAGTAAAAGGCATTTCAAGTTCTCGGGGGAGGGAACAAACTGGTGCTAGGAGTATTAATCGCAGCCCAAGAAACCCGGGATTTTCCCGCTGGGGTCGGCGTGGCAGTTGGATCCGAGGGTTTCGGCCGTTTCGATGGCGGTGGCTGGGAGACCTGGAGAGATGCTGAGAGCATTGGGGCTTCAGGCTTCACTCCGCCGTCCTCGGGATGCGTGGTCAACCGTTCTTCCGTGACGGCGCGCGTGGACTGCGACCGTTCCGAGGCCGCTGTGTCGTCGCCGGCATCATCCCGGACGCTGCCAGCCGCGATTGATTCCGCGGCGGGCGTGTTCATCGCGTCGATATCCGCCTGTTCAGTGGTAGTGGACATTGCGGGGTTCGTGTCGCCGGCCTCAGAATGGGACGCATGGTCATCGTCGTCATGGCGTCTTTTTCTCGCTATCAACCCGTCAGTCCTGATCCCCATACTATTCTCTCCTTTCATTGCTCTCTCTCCCCAGAAACATACCTTCCTTCCTCCCCTCAATTTCCCTCAAGCTCTGCAAAGCCAGCTGCAAAAACGTCTTCAACGCACGATGTTCCTGGGGCCACGCATCCTTATTCTCCAACCTCAACTTCTCCCGAATCTCCTCGCTCAGCGCGTCGGAGCTCGCCGCAACCTCGCGATACTGCGCATACTGTTCCTTGGAGCAGTCGCGTTCGTAGCGGACATTGATGCTTTTCGCAAAGTTCCTGCACCGCGTACGGAGGATGTTGTAATTTTCCTCGGACAGCTGGAGCAGCGTCTTGGTCGATTGCGTGATGGTCGTGGCGGGGATAAGGGGCGCCGTGAAGAGCGCGCCGGCACGGGTGGGCGTCGCGGTGGCGGAGGGGGATTGCGGGGAGGGGGAGGGGAGGGCGGAGGTCGTGGTTGGAGGAGGAGAGGCTGAGGTTCCTGAGGGGGCGGGAGGCTGTTGGAGGGGTTGCGGTGGTGGTGGAGCGGGTTGGGATGGGGCGGGAGGAGGAGGAGCAGGAGCAGGAGCAGGAGGAGTGGGAGCAGCGGCGTCGCCGGGGCTGGCGTCCACGGTGTCTGTCATTGGTGATGTTTCTTTGCTCCTTCAGCGGGGTTTAGGTGGGACGGGCGGGGGGTGCTCGTTGGCGCGCGTGTTGGATGTTGGTGGAGAAAAGGGACCGTGTGGTGGTGGTTGGAGTAGGGGGAGGACTGGAGACGCGAGGCGGGTCGTGGTGGACTTTCTCTGGTGGTGGTGATTCGGCGGGTGCAGCAGCTGCAGATGCCGATCTGACGAGACGCCGTTGCCGTTGCGTTGCCGACAGAGCGAAGCGAACGTTCCGAGAGGACAAAAATGTAACAGACGTTGAGAGCAAACCGGGAGACGATTCTCTAGCGTGCTACTAGGGCCAATAGATACTCCTGGGAGCCCAAACCGCCAGTGTGTACATTGCTGTTGTTGACACTGTGGACTGCATGACAAGTTGAGGCCACATTACAATCCTGTATTCGCTCTAACACATCGACAAAATTCCCTTGTATAGCACTGCCCTATAATCTTCCTCTATTCCCGAACCAATCAGAATGCACCCAACTCCGGATATCAACCCAGCCCAGGCAAAAGCGCCGAAACAAGCCGATAACTCACAGTGCTATCGTCCACCACTTTATCAATCTACCAATTCAACCCCCCAAAACAGCAATAAAACAATAAAACAAACGAAATCAACAAATCCGGCAACCGAACAATTTCCTCCCAAAAACAAACGCCATATTATATGATGTATGCTCCGCTAATTCGCCTCCTTCGCCTCCTTCTCCTCCTTCTCCTCCTTCTTCTTCTTCTCCCTCTCCCCCTCCCCCTCCTCTTCGACAACAAACGCCGCCCGTCCCATCATCACCAACAACCTCAACACCTCCTCGACCTTAACCTCCTCCCCCTCGTCCCCCTCCTCCCTCCCTACCAACCTTCCAAGCGCCTGCGCAATCTCCATAAACCTCTTCATCACCGCAACCCTATGTACCTCACCCAGATTCTCTGGAATCTCCTGCCGGAGCCTCTCAAACTGTTCCTTTACAATGTCCTTATATTCCTGTGCGCTGATGGTGGTGACCCCCCTCTGCCGCGAACTCGAGTTTGGTTCAGACTCGGATGTAGAGGAACTGGTAGTAGTAGTGGAGGAAGGCATCGTGTGCAGTTTCAGGTTCATAGAGGGAGGGGATGTGAAGCGGCGGCGTTTTATCGCTGAGGAGGAGGAGGATTTCTTCTTCGGTTTTGGCGTAGTTGTGCTGGTTGTGGTGGCGGCGGGTGCGGACTGTGGCGACGCTGTGACTGGGGTCTCGAGTTTAAACTTCGAGAAGCCTGAGCCTGGTGCTGATTTGTTCACGGGCGTCCAAGCCGGGGATATCGACGGGTCTTCACGTTTCCTCTTCCCCGGTGTCGCGTCTGTCATTTCTTCCTTTCTGTCTGCTTTCTCCAATGCGGCGGGTTTCAGCAGCGCGAGCAGCTCTTCATCGAATTCTGCCCTCCGATATCTCATCAGCCATCACCCCCCTCGCCAGCAGTACACTCAAGCACTCAAGCAAGCAAGCAACTCACCGGGATAATATTCCTTCTTCCTCCTCCTCCTCCTCTCCCTCTCCCCCTCCTCCCCCTCCTTCCTCCTAACCCTCTCGCTCCCCTGAACACTATTCAGACACCTCACGAGCAACCACATCCATGCCTCCCTAACCTCCAAATTGCCCCACGTCAATTCACCCTCGAGCTGCGCCCGGACGGCATCAAGCAGCGGCGACGTTTTCACGGTGTTCTCGTATTGCGCCCATACCTCGGGTGGACACTTCCCCTTGGCGGTGATATTGAGAGCCCGGACTGTCCGTGTGGCGAGTTGCCGGAGAAGCTGGTGTTGGGGCTCCGTGATGTGCAGCCGGTTTCGGGCGGTGTGCGCGTGGAGGTAGATGTAGATTTTGGAGTTGATGTGGAGGTGTGGGGGGGAGGTGGTGGAGGAGGATGGGGCGGTTTTGGGGCGGGGGGTGGTGGCGGGACGGGGGAGTTTGGAGGGCGTGGAAGGATGCTTCGAGGTGTCGACGGTGATGGTTGAGGATTCTGGATTTGGGTCTTTGCCGCCGTTGGTAGCGAGCTCCTTCGATTCTGGATACTTCGCTGGCTGATGTTGTAGTACCTCGATATCGTCCCCGTTCTCGACCCCGGGCTCAACCTTCACCCTCACCGTCTCCTCCACTCCGTTATCCTTCTCCATCCCCTTCAGCTCCGGATTCAGAATCCGTTCAATCGCCATGGGATCCTCTCGTTGCGCCAACAAGTACTCCCCTATGAGTGTGCTGTCGGTATCGTATCCTCTTCTTCTTCTTCGTTCTCGTCCCGGTTGCTTAATCGCTTGACTTCTTAATGTTCCCCTTCCCTGCTTATATCCGTCAGCACATCCCCTCCCCATACATTCGTCTAAAACTCGCAAAAACGCGTACAATTTAGAAAAACCCAAAGAACGAAAATGAAAGCGAGAAAGGAGAGAGAGAAAGACAGAGAGAAGCGACTCTCGAGTTATCGTCCGCCGCAAACTCGAGTCTCCGATCCGGGTCCACGGAATGCCGAACCGACTCTAACCCCCCAAAACACAGCTCTCACAGCCCTCACACCCGCAACCGCGAACGTCGTGGCAAGCAACAAAGCAATAGCAATATCTTTCCCGGATTCTCTCTCTCTCAAAAATAAAAGCCGTGGACGCCTTCAGGACAGGTCAAAACGACAAAAACAAAATTTTCAACGCCTCCCTTCTTCTTCGATCCTCGTCGATTCTCAAAACCACACTTGTGATCTCGCAAAAGGCAGGCAGAAGGCAGAAGGCAGAAGGCAGCAAGAGCGACATTTCCCTCAATCGATCCAGCGGCACGCACACCATCAACTAATGCACCCTCATCTTCGCATCTCATCCCCTCCCCTTGATCCTGGCCCCAGTCTGGTCTATCCAACCCAAGGTTGTTTGTCTCGGTGTGTTTGGGTGTGTGGCACCCGTTGTTGGTTGGCCGGACGGATCACCGTCCATCCCCCAGATCCGGGTTGGCGTGTGTCCAAGTTCAACTTCGTTGGTTGTACCGGTACACTTGTTCCCAACCGTAACCATGTTCGGGAGATATTGGGATTGGGATTTGGGGACCCGTGCACCGGGCGGTCGGGCGGTCGGGCGCGCGGGTATTGCTTGGGTTGGTGTGTGTGGTGTGTAGTGTGTGGTGTGTGTAGTGTGTGGTGTGTGTATGAGTGGGTACAAAGCAACTTCCTGGGTGGGGGAAAAACAGCGAGACGACACCAGCGGTGTGTATCGGTGAGATGAGGGATAATAATGGTGAGATGTGTGATTGACGGCGGACACTAGGGCAGGGCTGAGTTGGTTGCGAATTTTGGAGGGGAGGGTCCGAGCGGGCTTGGGTGCCTGGGGTGATGTGCCGTGGGTTATGGAGGGGTGGGTTGGGAAAAGTACCGGGTGGAGGGGGAGGGGTAATATGCTGTTCATCTCATATGAACTGGTGGAGATGAGGGGTGGTGGTGGTGGTGGTGGTGGGTGAGTGGGAGGGGCAAGAAGATGGAGATAAAGAGAACGAGGATAAGAAAGAGGCGGAAAAGAAAGGAAGTAACTCAAAAAGGACATGAAAATGAATCGGAATCAATCAAGCAGGAAGACGCAAAACGGCGACAATGTGAGATTGCTACACCTACCTGAATCCACAACAGTTTTGTCACCGTGCCTCGCCAAATGGAATAATGGCTATATCCGGAGCTCCCAGCGTCCAATTCACTGAATCCGTTCCTCGAATCGTCGGTCTAGCGCTCTGTATCAGTCAGTAGATGCCCCAATACAATCCAGTCCCTTCCCTCCAGTCTTCTCCTTCTCCTTCACCGTCCCACCAACCCAGCAACCAGTCTCACAATCCCAACTCACTGGCTTCTTCTCAGACTCTCAGTCCGTCAATACCGTACCACAACCTCACTCACCGCTCAGTGTCGGCCCTCAGGCGCGGGATGTCTTAAAAACCCTCGCACCCCCTTGTGCAACTTCGTCCCAGTCTCTCGTTGCTCGTTCCCAGTCCCCAGTTTGTTCCTGTTCGGATATAATGTGCAATATGATCGCACTTTCTTTGTTGTTGTTGTTGGTTTGTCGTGCGTGTCGTGCCCGAGTCCCGAGTCCCGAGTGTGTGTGTCTTCGTATCTCCTTTCGTCTCTTCTTCTCGTCCTGTCTCTTCTCGGTATATCGACCCAAACCCCAGTGCAGCACGTATCTCGTCTCAACGTATAGCCCCTCCACCTCCCTCTCACCGTCTCCATGCCCGATATATAGGATACGACGGAGGGTGTCCCCTTCAAATCCCACTTCCCGCTCTTTCGTCGAAACCCCGGCAACACACCCAAACCCGGCATCTTGCCTACCAACACTCCTTTTCATCCCATCCTCCCTCCCTCCCGAACCATGGAATTACTAGCGCGTTTAGTTTAGTTGATTCAAGTTGCACCTCCGGAAGTGACGTGTTGAGCGACTGAGCCGCTGAGTCAGCGCGTGGGGATGATGAGATGGGATGAATTGCATTGCGAAGGCCGCAGAATTGAATTGGCGGGGGGAATTGAATTGAGAGGCATAATGAGGCGTGTTTGTCGACTTTGCCGTGTGCTGGAGCGTGCTATGTTGACTTGGGTGATAGAATCGACCGCTAGCCCAGTATGGGGGATAGAAACGAGCGGGGAGCAGAATAAAAGGGTGGTCGATGGGTTGTGTATATTGAAGAGAGGCCGACAACGAAGGGTAGGTCGAGTTGGGACGGTCGTCGGAGATGTCATGGTCTTCGCGGAGATGGAGTGGCCTGGCGCGCATTGAGGACAGACTAAATATCACGTGACTGTAATGCATTGAGAGGTCTTCGCCATCAACCATCCACAACAACACTCACTTTTTCCCAACATGTCTTGAACGGAATTATGTCACTTTCAATGCTAGCTCACTATATTCCGACTCCGTGTATAAAACTCTATCCTCTGCCCCTAATCCCCCATAACCAGAGCCCAGCGGCGGGGTTTCTATCCTCCATTATTCCCCCTACATCTAACCATCGTCTTCATCATCCTCATGCACCCACATCATACTCCCTCTCGCTTCGCTGCACTCTAACACTTCTAACCTCTCCACCTCAACCTTAACCTTAACAAACCCCCACACCAACTCCAATCCCAATACCACAACAATATAATCAAATGCAACCCGTGACGGCACTCCCCTTCTCTCCCAGAGACCACTTTTCCCGTTCGCTATGTATCTACCAGTGGTCAACAGATCCGACCTTCCTCCTGCACATGCTGTATTAACAACCACAACCGCAACCTCATCATAACACACCTCATCACAGCCTCATACCATAGGGCTCCATACCCCATCAGCGTAATTCCAGTACCAATCCGAGTAACTACGAGCACGGTACATACGCTTGTCGTCACATCCGTCTGAGCTTTCTGGAAGACATAATTAAATTTCATTAAACAGGCTTGAGCTTCAGCGTGGGGGATAGTGGGGATTTGGAGTCTGAGCATGAAGTTTATTCAGGTTACTCTACCCTACGCAGCATAATTCGATAGATACGTTGATGCGGCGGAGTATGGTGTACTCCAACATCACGTTGTCAAAACAGTAGTTCGGGATTGAGTTGGTTTCATGTTGAATCTAAGCTACTCGAATCCCAATCCCAGCAAAAGTCAAAGCAAAAGCAAAATCTAAATATAAACTCCACCGCTAAGTATAGTACTATACTCCCATCCACAGTCACGGTGACTCCCTCTACTCCGCCCCGGACATCCCCGACATCCATACCCGTGAATGCAGTCCCGTTTCGTAGCTTTTCCAGCCCCCAGGTGCTTCAACTGGCCATGAGCTATCATCTCTATCTGTCGCAGTGAAAATATATATCTGCACGACCAGGGTACTAAATATGAAGTAGAGTACTATGGTACCATCATGATAGTCTCCACTAACCCGCTGGCTTATCTCCGAGCAACATTCAAGCACTCAAGCACGCAAATTACCGGCGGGAAATCAGCACTCACCGCTCAAATCACGTCGAGCCGCAACCCACCCCAGCGATAGCCTCAGTCAACTCTCACTCACTCACAGGCACACGCATGGCGCATCACTTTGGTCATTTCATTCATTCCACATCATCCCATGTCATCAATTTTCACCGCCGACACATCTCGCTGACAAACCCACAAAGTCACCAACCCACAAACCCACAAATATAACGCCAGAAACTATGCCATGCCATGCCATGCCACAAAAATATCCAGTCCCGCATCAACAGCCTAGGAGCACCAGGAGCAACATACACAAATCCAAATTCCAAGTCAGTCCGGTATCCACGAGTTTAGTACAAGTATTGCGTCGTATAGTATAGTATAGTATAGTATAGTAAGTACGCCAACACAACACCTCTAGCAGAGAGATAAAAAACAGCAGCAGCAGAGAGAAGCAGAGAGAGAGATGATATAGAGCAGAAACACACATACACACAGAGGGAGAGGGGGAATAAACAACACCCATACAAGAGAGAGAAAGCATGAAGAACAAAAGAAAAAGAAAAGAAAAAGAAAAGAAAAAGAAAAGAAAAAGAAAAGAAAAAGAAAAGAAAAAGAAAAGAAAAAGAAAAGGAAAAAGAAAGAAAACAATAGAGAGTGAGAGAGACAGCGCCAGTAAGTTCTATTTACATCAGCAGCATCACCATCATCAAACCCCCCCCCCCCTTTATCCCATCAATATATCATCTCATCTCATCTCATCTCATCTCATCTCATCTCATCTCATCTCCTCTCCCCGCAATTCTGCAACTCCGCAACTCATCTCCACCGCGGCTCGGGGACCCAGCACCCCACTACCTCGCACTCCTTACCTTGAAAAACCTTTTCACGACCTCCTCGGCCTCTCTTTCCTCCTCGCTCCCCTCCTCATTCCCCTTGCTGGCGCCTCCGACACCCTCACCATCCCCAGCAAATACATCCACCTTCTTCCCGCGCATCAAGACAACGACCTTTTCTTTTCTTTCCGCGTCGGCTGCTGCCGTCGTCGTTGGCGCGCAAAACGAGTGTACTGTCACCGCTGGCTCCGGTTCCGGTTCCATCTGCTGCTGCGGATGAGGAGGATGAGGTGAAGGAGTCGCGTCCTCTGTTTTAACTTCCACTGGCGTGTGGATATTCATAGCGTTCGTGCTGCACTTCTTGCGTAATGGGGGCCCAGAGATGGGGGATGATGGGTGTGAGAGAGCGTTGGTGGTGGTGGAGACATTTGATGGCGGGATGAAGACCGGGTGGATTATTGCTGCAATGGACGTTTTTGGGGAGTCTGTTGTAGTTGTTGTAGGGGCATCATGGGTTGGCGGAGCTGTTGCAAGAGGATGATGAGCAGCTGGGGCGCCAGTAATGGGAGGGAGGGTGGTGGAGGGAGGATAGGAGAGAGCCAGAGGAAGAGGAGGGGGATTAGATTCTAGGGGCACAATAAGCCAAAGTCAGCCAGTAAAGAGCGGGAAAAGTTGGATAGGGACAACCACGACCGGGGCGGCAAAAGCACACGAACCCGTTACTTGGCTAAATCGGCGTTTCTCCATTTTCTTCTTCTTGGACCTTTTATCATCCACAGTGTCGAGCTCCATCATTGGAGCCGACACGGGAGCAGTAGCAGCAGCAGCAACAGCATTGGTAGTACTCACGGCACCACCACCACCACCACCACCACCTCCACCTCCACCTCCACCTCCACCTCCACCACCTGTCCCCCCTCCACCTCCGTCTTCTTCCTTCCGGCGCTTCTCCCTTTCCCTCCCCTGCACGCTATTCAAGCTCCTGACCAGCAACCACAAAAACGCATCTCGTAGCTCCCGTCTCGTGACCCTCCCGCCATCACTCCCCCATTTCCTCCTTCCCCTCTCATCCCTATCCATCCCATTAATCGTGCCCTCGTTATCGGCCTCCTCTGCCATTCTGCGCAACGTCTCGTCGACCCTCACCACCTCGTCCTCCTCATCGGTCTCAACCAGCTCGTAGGAAAACGGCGCAATGTCAATCATGAGCGGGTGCTCGCGCATGGTGTTTTCATATTGTTCCCACACGGATGGCGGACACTCGCGTTTGGTGGTGATTTGGAGCTGCCGGACTGTCTGCATCGCAAGTTGCCGCAGCGTTGAGTACGAGGATTCTGTGATGCCGAGGCGCCCGCGTGCGATCGCGGAGGGGAGCGAGATGTAGTGGGAGTTTGGCATTTACTGGAGAGGCGGCCGGATCAGGGGGGAATTACTGGGTGCTGGTAGTAGTACTGGGGATGAGAAATGAGGAGGAGGGGGATGGTGGTTCTGGGGGTAGTGTTGCGGCGGGATCGAGATGCTGATTTTGATGGATGCAGCGGTCGTCAAGAGGGGCCCGCTGGGGGGATGGAATGGCTGCGGCGGCGGCGGCGGCGGGTGATGGTGGGGGTGCGGAAGGTGGTGATGTTGATGGTGGCACTGATGCTGATGCTGATGCTGATGCTGGACTGGTCCGTGGTGGTGTTGCGGGTGCTGGTGGAAAGGACTTCTTCCCACCCGCGGAGAAGAAGCCGAAAAAGACGGCGGCAGTGAGTCGTTCGGTCGTTCCAACATCCAGTCCGCAGTTGTTAGTTAGTTAGTCCGGGCCCGCGTGCCTCAACGAGTAACGGGCCAATCAGGAGCTTGAATAGCGCAGTGGGCGACCAAATCCCACCAACGCTTCTTCAAGTTTGCGAGTAATGTTGCTGTAGTATACTTGGTCCATTGGTTCGCCATGGATGGTAGGGGGATTATATATCCGTCTGAGCGCTGCTACTGGAGTAATGGAGAGAGAGAGACACCTCTCATGACCCAGGCCAGATAGGCACCCCAACCTTTGTTTAACCCACACTTCTCCTCCAAGAAAACCACGCCCGAGAACAAGATTAATTCCATGCCATCAACCTACCCACATTCGACCTCCATCTAGCCTACAGCAATCATACGAACCTACTCCCTCCGCTCCGACCACCCTAAGACCCAATCACCGCGTACCATGTAGTCCCGCCTTGCCATTGACCCCTCAACGTTATTCTCAGCGAGTATCCCCAGGTATAAGTACCCCCCAGGTATAAATTGACCACGGGGCGCCAATTGTGCTCCCATTGGGATTCGATCATTCCCCGTGAGTGTATGGCTGATACTTACCTCACAGCAGGGCGAACCCATCCCAAGGTGATACCTCAACGCCCGGTACTGGCTCTCGTACACAGGTATCATGGGTATATGAAACAAGGCACCCACCCACCCACATCGTCACATATAGGGGGGGGTTAAGATTTGGATGCGAGGCGACAGATATGCCGTATGTATAACCCCGTAATCCCGTCTCATGTCCGGTGAGAATCACATGACTTCATCTCATGCGATGATCTGCATGGCGGTTCCATGCGCTGGTTGTTTCCTGGGTCGTGGGATGGGGTGGCTGGTGGATGATGCTGATGATGATGCATGCGCGGGGGCTGAGGCTGCTGCGAGGGGTGGTGTGGCTAGTGCAGCCGCTCATGGGTAGGGGGAAATGGGAGAATGAACGCTTCATATTTGAGTTTGCGCTGTGGAGTTGGTTTCAAACTTCAGAGGCGTAGAACATTTGACTTTCAGCTTTTTAACTTCAGGCCACTTATCAGAAGGGTGTGCGCACTGCGCAGGATAAGATAAGCATACGATGACACCAGCGAGACTTGTATATTCTCGCGGGACTGCTGGGAGCACAGGCAGATTGGTGGTCAATACAGGTTCGGTTCTGCCTTCACCTCCTTGACCTCCAGAGCTTGCACGAATTTCACAGCGTCTAACACAATGGTGATGTACTGGTTCTGATTCCGCTGGAGATCCAGCCTCAACACGTCCGTGCCATATCCCAAACATAGCATGGACGTGTGCAAAATCACCCACTCGCACCCACCATCCACCAGAGAAGTGTCCGTGTGCGAGTACTCGTCTAGCCATGCCTCCGTATCCGAATCTTCACTTCGCCCGAGACGCGTGTCATGGACCATCCTCAGGCCGCGTAGAAACGAGTTTGAGTTCGAGCTGAAGCTGGTATCATCACGACATTCTTCACTACCACCACAACACCATCACCATCACCATCACCATCAGCAGTACTCACATCAACAACCTGAACTCCAGCAACCTCAACATCACTAGCATCACCAGCATAGAGAAGCCCATCAGCCCTGACATCTTCATCATACTATTCTACTCTCCTCTACTCATCGCCCCCATCGCTAGGTAATCGTCGTCTCCACCAGATCCCGGATTCCCCCGCGCACAGACCAAGTAGTACCGTTAGCGGGGTGTTAGCAGGAAAGGTGACAGCGCGGGCGGTTGTCTGGTCACTGCGCTGCGACGGGAAAACGACACGTTGGAGCTCATGAGATATCCTACCATCTCATCTCATCCCATACCAATATCCCTACTCAGCGCCACAGGGTCAGTGTCAGGACAGTGCGAAAGACAAGAGAAGATGATCAGAGTAGCCAGAACTGCAAGAAAGGCCAGCGGTGGTAGATACCGGAAGAGTAGAATCGCTGGTGCTCGTGCAGTGGCCCAATGGTGCTCGGATGGCAACAGGGATTTTGAAATGTAGCTTTGGAAATGGCCGCAATGGCAATGGCAATGGCTGGCCGCAAAGGCGGGGAAAACACAAGGCACCAACTAAAACCATCACGAAGAAGTGAGAAATGGTAATATGATGGTAATGTGAAGGATAACAAGAGCTCTGCTGGCCTGGTCTGGACTGCTGGGAATATCAGAGTCAACACAACGAGAGAGAGTTGGCTCTCAAAACTCGGACTGGCTACAGTGGCGATGGCTCTATCTCTATCTCTATCTCTACTGATACTTATACTTATACCCCTGAGTCCAGCAACGTCATCGCCGCCATTCCCACACCCACAGAAACTACCTCCGAGCCTAAGTCCAAGTCCCCCAACCTAACCCCCATCACCACCGTCACCATCGCACAGACACCCCTGGTAGTTCCTTCCCCACCTCTTCATCCCCGCCGTCACCGCAACCAGCAACCAACAGACAGCAACCACATCCGAGTCCAGATCATCCCAAACCGTCACCACAGCGCCTGGCGCACGGTCACCACTGGTACTTCTTTCCTATTCCGACCTACCTTTCAAGTTTCCACGCTGTTGCAACTTCACAGCACCACCCTTATCAGGACCCCGTTCGGCCCGGTTCACCTTCGACTCACTATGACTCTTCTTCTTCCTGCTCTCTTTGCTGAGTTATATAGCCTTGATATATCTATCCCGTCGCTTCCACGCTCCCGACAGGCTGGAGTTGGCGGAGTTGGTGTTGAGATCGGGGCGAATCAGCCCGAGATTCGTGGTTGGTTTCGTGTTTTTGTTGCACTGTTTGGCGGCTCTGACTATGACTGGACTCGGTCTCGGACTCGGGAGTAACGGTGTAGATATCGATCAGTCGGTTGGTCGGGAGTGGATACCCTGTGTAGCGGTGTATCAGTATAGGATAACAGAGTGCGATGGGTTCTCGGGAGTGAAGTATCAAAACAGGAGGATTGGTGAGAGGCGGACCCGGATGAGGGAGGGAGGAATGTATGCTATCCTACCTGGTGACCAAAACCCCAAGCCAACAATAAACCACTAACAGAGACTCGAGAGTCGCCACGGTCTCCATCAACACCATGAGCATTATCAGCATCAACCTTCACCATTCACCATTCACCACACACCACACACCACACCATCCAAACTTTTAGCCTCTCAACTATCAACTCAAATGTACTCATCATTTAAGGTTAATCCTCCAACTTGCGCCTTCCGAATATACCATCAGAGAACCTGAAGACGCATAACCCAATCCTCCTCCTCCATTCCGCTCCCCGCTCCGTGAGCTTCATGAGTTCCTCGACCGCAGCGCGCTCCATGATGCCCGAGTCGATGATAAGCTCCGCATGGTCCACGTACCAGTACCTAGCCTGTATGGTCTGTGGTCTGTGGGGGGAATAAAAGCACAGAGCACAGAGCACGGGGCATGGGGCACGGGGTCTGTGGGGGCATAAATGAAGACATAACATATGAGGAGACCTGAACCTTGTGGTCGGGTAGTTGGGCAGCCGAGTGGTGGAATAGTCGAGTGGCCGAATACTCGGGGGGTAGAGGCGTGAGATCGACGATGACTCGGACAGAGGAAGAGGCGGGGACGGGAGTAGACGACTCGGAGGCGAAGCGAGAGTCGGTGCCGGTGGATTGGAACTTGGAACTTGGAATCTGGGATCGTGGGATCGGGCAAGTGGTGTTGGATCTTGGACTTGACATGATGGGCGTGAGAGTTGAATCGGGTTGCGGTAATGTTGCGTTTGAGTTCCCGAGCGAGCAAATAATCAAATCGATTCCAATCGCGGAGATAAAACTGTGGTTCGGGTTGACGTGAAGAGAGAACGCGGGAGGGCGACTCGAGAGTCTATGAGGATCGATAGAGTCGAGCCGCAACCGGGTGTTGGAGCAGACGCAAGCGTAAGGCTACCGGTACAATACCTGGGTCTCCATATGATACCCAGCCTGGTGGTCGTCGTGCGGTGGAGACTCGGTCGGGATGTGGTGCTGCGAAGAATGAATGATGCAGGCGTGGGAGCTCCGATCGCGGACAGCGGGAGGGTGTAGATGGATAGAGCAGTCCAGTGGAGTGGTTTGGACATGAAATAAAGTTCTTTTGAAGTGAGTTGAGTTAAAATGATTTACAGTGAATAGGCTGAAGCGGCCCGAAAAGCTCCATGATGGATCACGTCAAGCCACCTCACACCAAGATAAGAGATATAGAACAACATGATAGCGAGAGAGAGAGTATCATAAACTTGAACATAAGAGCCTGAGTAACACAGTAAAAGACTAACACAGTAAGAGAGTAAGAGAGTAATACTACACATCCCTCCATCCCCGATCACCATCCATTCCCCCAGCCATTCATCAAGCAAACCATAAAGAAACTGTATATAGAGAGAGTATAATAGAACCAGAAAACAGCAGTAAAAAGCAACAGCAGCATCAACGCACCCTACGTGTCGCAACGTAAAAAAAAACAAAAAAAAAAACCCCCATCACAACGAGACTCAGCCTGACACTATCCTCCACACAGAACAGCCCTAACACAGCAACACAGCAACACAGCAACACAAAGAGAGTGGGTATTATTCCAATTACACGTTTCCGTTTCTCCCATCCTATCCACGACATAATAATAATCATCATCAACAATCCTCCGCATCAATGCCCGTACCGATAAAAGAAAATTAAAAAAAA
>ML220157.1:69686-85149 GCA_004786065.1 Ascodesmis nigricans | reverse complement strand
AAAAAAAAAAAAAAAAAAAAAAAAAAAAAAAATTGAATATCGTAGCATACCCACCCTTTTGCCATACTCTTTAGCCACACCTCGATAATCAGCAACAGACAATCGACGACTCGACGCCTCAGCGGCTCAACGACCAGTCGATGGGCCGGCACCACCCCTCCCAGCCCCAAAGCCAACGTGGCTCCCTCCACTGCCGAGCCCACCCCGACTCCCGCTTCCACTCGGCCCGCCAAACATCCTATTCGGATCCACCAACACCAATCTCTCCAATTCGTGCCCAACGCTCAGAAGACTCGGATCCTACTCCTGAGCCTTCGACGCGGCCTTCATCGCCATCACACCAAACCTGATAACACTCTCGAGTACATCCCTCACGTCCTCGTTGGGCCGCTGCACGCCGTTTGCAATGTGCAGATACATTTGTTGCATCTGCAGACGAGCGAGCGGGGCGACGGTATCCGGGAAGGAGTCGTTCAGCAGCTTGAGGCTCTCATTGAGGAGCTGCATTTGGCCTTCTGGGGGGACGTCGTCGTGGCGGGGGGTGTGGTGAGGGTGTTGCGGGGGCGCGTGGTGAGGATTGAAGGCTTTCGGCATGTGCGGGTCGGGGGTGACGGTGCCGTCGGTGAGACGGGGGCGTTTGTCCGCGTGCGGGGAGGAGTCTGATGATGATGTTAGTTGCGGATGATAGAAATGAGAGGGAGATGATGTTGAGGTTGTACCTGAATCTGTGACACCGACATGTCAGCATGGGTTCCTACAGCAGTAGGCGGATGCCAGGATATGGATTGGAATAAGATAAACATACCAGTTCTGTGCAATACATTCTCGACGCCTACCGCCGAGCTCCTTCGACTTCCATAACCTGCAATCCTGCTGTCAGCATCTCTCTCTTCCTTCTCATTTCTCAACCCCACTCACCACCCGGCTCCCCCTTCCTCTTCGCCTCAACCTGTGCCGACAACAGCACATTAATGAGAATCCAATCCAACGCATCGAACGTGGCCTTATTAGCACTAGTCCTCTTGCCGTCTCCCAGCGTCGGGCGGACAGCATCGAGATACTCGCTCTCCATTGCGCGCCGTGTATAGATCTCCCATGTCTCTGGCGGACACATGCGCTTGAACTTGATTCCGAGCTCGCGCGCAATTGTCGCGCATTGCTTGCGGAACGGCCGGTAGTCTTCGTCGCTTAGCCGTAGACGCTGCTTGCACATTGCCGCGGATATCACGCCGCGGGCCATGGCGGACTTTGGACGCGGAATTGTGGGGGAGGGGGGTGCGGGCGACCGCGGCGGACTGAAGAGAGGGGGAGGGGGTTGGTGGTGGTTGGTGGTGGTTGGTGGTGGTTGGTGGTGGTTGGTGGTGGTGGGGGATGAGGGAGGCGAAGGGAGATGGCGGGTGGGGGAGGGGCGTAGCGCGATGGAGGAGGTGGTGGATGGAGCGGGAGTTGTCCTCGCTGGATTCTCTGTGCTCGCTGCTGCTCGTGTCTGTGACGACGGCAGTTGTAAGGTAGTTTGAGCTTGTCGGTGGGGAGCTCGAAACCCGTTGCGGTACGTGCGTGGATGATTGAGTTGAGTTGAGTTGGGAGGACGGGCGTGATGTGGGTTGGTGCAAGATGATGTGGTGTGGCAAGATGGAATGGGATGTGGATGTGGGAAGGAAGGCTGAAGTCCGACAACGACAGGCGGGCGGCGGCAGCTGATTCGCTAACTCGCTGACTGGCTGGCTGGCTGGCTGGCTGGCTGGCTGGCTGAGAGGGCAGGGCAGGGCTGGACTGGACTGGACTGGACTGGATGATAGGATAATGATGGGACAGAACACCACTCACTCTGAGGAGGCTGGGATGCTGCTTCCAATGCCGTTACACACTAGATACCTAGCTAACTATATATTTCTAACTACCAGCCTGAAAACCCGACACGACACAACCCACCACCCCCCCCCAGTCCCCACAAACTGAACTTTTTTTCATGCCACCTTTTCCCGGAATCCATCCATAAACTCGGCCGTGAATACTATCCTGATGATGGTGTCCATTATGCCCGAAACCCCATCCTCTATGCATTTCGTGGTCGCCGGTGGTTAAGCCCAATTTGTTCTCTATCCCCCCCGTTCTGATTCCCACACCCACACTCATTTCAACACACATGACGCTGTTATCCTCCCGCCGTCTTTCCACACACACAAGGATTAGTGATCTGGTCATATTATTTTCCTTTCGGGTGTGTGTCGGAGCACTCTCGGTTCTGAATCTCGCCATCTCCGAAGCAGCAAAAAAAAGTGTTGGAATCATGGCATGGCATGACGCCTGAATCCGAACCACCGCATGAACCACAACAACACTAGCCGCATGAGCCGATCGCCCCTGCCATGAGAAATGGGTTTTTCCCACACTTGCACCCGAGTATTCTCTATACCGACCAACCGGCTCAACAACATCATCATCATCTTCTTCTTCTTCTCTCTGACCAGATCGTGTCGGATAACATGTTCCCTCGGCAAAACTGTGATCCCCTCCGGCTAGAAACAAGATAACACCACATACACCAACTACATCCACCCTACACTACACTCTACTCTACAGTACCCACCGTGTCACATATTCTCGGTATGCATCATATCGGCAGGTTCTCGTTGATTAATATCATATGACAGTTCGGATAGTTCGCTGGCTGCTAGACTTTTTGACATTAGGCGCGTAACCCTAAAGTATGTTTCATACCGAAATTGGATATGAGAAAATAAAATAAATAAATGTCGCAGCGAGCGAGATTTGCAGGATCATGCGTGTTGTGCGACGGCGTTCGTCGTGTCGCGTCATCATCATAATTCAGCATCAGCGATTGATCAGCGATTACATTCTTGAAGAGATCATGGTGTTGTGGTTGAGTTCGCATGTTGTGTCGTGTCGTTCATGTAGAAGAAAAGAACATATGCACACGCCGGTAGTTTACCTTAAAATCATGGTCGCGGATGTGGTGGTGGCGCCTTGCTGTGTTTCCCATGTTCCGTTCCGATAGTATGTCGATAAATCCCGTTCTTTATCTTCACCCCCCCGACTCGAGTCGCTGGTCGCTCGCGCACAGACAGACAGACGGCACAATTCCCGTTCAGCCCCACACAACACAACACAGGTCTCATTTCCCGTGGATCCCGTTCTGAACAACTGTCAAATCAAGAATGGTTCCATCACATATCGCGTAGAGCATGATATCTATCATGCGTGCGAGGCCATCATGTAGCCTAGTGTGCGCCTCATTCACTTCTCGCCTTGCCTCGTCTTGTGTCGCTGGCATGCATAATCCCTCCGTCATCACCGTGCTAGTGGCATCGTCGCCGTTCAGTATTTGCCTTTCCGTATACCTACCAGCACGTAAAGTATGTAGGCATTAAATATCATGATCTCGCGAGATCCCATATGAGAAACATGTGCAGCTGTGTTTCGGATCTTTGGGGGAATGTGACAGAGCCGGGTGAAATGCTGTCGGGATTGTGGTTGCGATATAACGAAGGGGATCACATAACGGCACGTGACTGGGTGATTTCCGCAGAGCATGATGACATATTGGTTATTGTCTCCGACGGATTAGTTGGGATTCAAGGCCGAAGGGTTTCAAGTTAGTAAATCATGAACAGATCTGATTCCGAGCCTTGCGGATGCTGGAACATGCTGAAATATGGCGTGACGTGGGCTGCTGCTACAGCGGGAATTCTGGATACCACCCTTGTAGTTGGAAGATGGTATAGCGAGAAGATAATCGTAAAAAAGCACGACCTTTCGTTCCGATCTGCGAGTTCAGCAAGAACAATCGACGTATCAATTGATCGAGTGATTTCCCCGCGATTATTGTATACATTCGGCGGGTTTTCGAGGCACATCTGCTTCTTTTCCCTCATGCGATAAAGATGGGGACAACTGGCTTCGTGTTGCATGTAATAGCTGAAATTTCGTAATGTAGTTGTTGACCCCATTCTTGGAAACAACCAAGTGGCACCATCGGGGGATCAATAAACGGTCTCCGCGAAGCCTTCTCAAGTCGTATCAGTACCCAAAATCTCCACAAGGGAGCCAATACCTACAACAGCCAGTATTAGCGCCAGCCCTGTGATCATCATTTCCAACAGGGAATCATTACCCGTTCGTGTTTGCGCAGCTTGTGCGCTCGATTTTCTTCAAGCACAGAGGTACTTTGCGTATCGGTATCGATATCGGTAGATTCAGTGGTGGAAGCGACTGGGAAAAACGTGACCGTATGATCCTCTTGTGGCGTGAATGGTACCGTGACACTGACTTCTTGTCAGCTTACTGAATTGGGAGTATGGTAAGGGCAGAAGACTTACCAAAGCGGAAAAACAGCAGGACCGAGAGATATCGGGACAAGCGTGGAAGGAACGACCGAGGCCGATTGAAGAGATAAGATTGAGAGGATGATCCGGGCGTTACTGAGCTGTCGATAGTCGAGGATCGCGATGGCCCGAAATGGGAAGCTTGGTAACGAGAGCTGAGGACCAGAGCACGTGATTCTCACTCATGTATGTCTTGCTAAAATTGTACTCTCCCGTTTAAGTATCAAAGAAGCTACGTTAATGTCTCTTCCTCGAGTACAGAATCCTTTAAACCTAAAAAGATTATACATAATCTAAATGAGCCAATACGATGAGTTAGATGAGGTTCCAGGCACGAGTATTGTTGCGGGGAACCTGGAACTGTGGATTATTGGGGCAGGAATGGTTAAATCTCTTAGACACGGTGATCAAAGCATATTATATGTGTCATCAGCTCATTCGCCTCCGGAAATGGCTATCATCCAGCGTGGGGCGTTGCAGAATTCTAAGCATAGTGCTCTCACTCGGCCTGGTGATCCTTCAACATCTTGGGTAGGGAGGTTGTTTGTAAATATCACTGTAAGTACCATAAAGAGGTTAAATTATTATCAATATAAACGGTATATTTCGTATTTGTTCTGCTGATTGGATGGATGTGGCATGTGATCTCAGATTCAAGTGATACTTCATGATCGACTGCCAGATTGGGTTTGACTTCCCACTCACCGCCAGTGAAAACTCTTCACCCTCGACATCTCTCCGCCATCAAACAATCATTGCCAGCTCCTCCGGGGCTTCGAATTGTGGTTTATCGCTACCGCACACTCTTCAAGTTACTGGTCACGAACGATATCCCCGTCTGCAGAACCCGCTACGGTGGTGGGAACACTACCGCAGCCCGACACATTAGAAAAGCACCGAGATCATGAAGTAGCGGTATCGGCGTCCAGGGTGCTACTGGGAATGCTGTCGAAGCGGATAAACTCCCAGCCCAGGAACTTCAAGGGCCAAAGATGATTCTACTTGGTGGGCGCTGGAATCGACCAATGGTAGTGTGAATGACGAAACCGGGACGTCTCCTTGTTATTCGCCTCCTTAGAGTGTTCTGATAGTCTAGTTTTTAGCTTCATCGGGATCACCAATAGTTCAGAGATAAGCTACATCATGAATGATATTAACTCCATCTACACAACCCCGGGTTCTGGCGAATGTCTGAAGGTTGCAGACTGCGCCCTTCAACATGTTTTTGATACAGCACAACTCGGCGATTTCAACGGCCCTGCCGATGCAAAACAACTCATCAAGACGCAGTACTTTAGATGACGAGATGGAAAATGAAAAACGAGCGCATCTTTTTTCGAACGTTGGTCAACCACCATCTTTTCTATCTGTTCTTCAGCCTAAATTACTATAGGTTCATTCAGTTTCAATATCTTCTTGCCAACGGGGCGGGTATAAATGCACAGGGCACATTTCACGACCGCTTGCCTTTCCCTGCTCTCGGCGATTACCAATTTACGCCATTAGGGATTGCATGCCGCCTGATGTTGTCATTAGCGCTTCGGTGGGACTATTACCAAGATCCTAAAACACTCAAGAGGCCGAAATAGTCGATTGGGCTCGCGATGCAGTGCTTGAAGACTGGCATCAATATTGAAAGGACGCAAACATATGATGTGCCTGCTTATCGAGTATGGAGCAGATTTGAACGATATGGCTTCGTTTTGGGTCTTAAGGCAGTAGAATTGTGGTGAAACGACGGTTGCATTAAAGATAAATGGCCAGAGAAGGATGGTGGTTTGGGCAATAGAATTGAGAAGGCTTTGAAAGTGACAATGGGACGCGAGAAGGCGGGGGGGAAATTGTATCCTGCAAAGAGACGACTACCGAGTAGTATCAGTTCCTTGCTCTCTATGGGATGATGTTGATGGCTTATGGGCACGTATGAAGGATGGTTTTGGTGTTATCGGCTTTGTTTATTGACTTGATGTTTGTATTGGGATGTGTTCCGACTCGCTGACTATCGTCTGAACTCTGTCTCATGTTCGATGACGCTCACCCCCTACTCCCGATGTTTAATCCACTTAGCTTCTGATCCTCACGATCCTAAGCATCGTCCCCGCGGATTTCTCACCAAGCTCCATAGTTCAAACACCTCCGTTTCGCGGCCTTGGAACAACGATGCTACTAGCCACCCCACCATTCAGCCCTCATCCAGCCCCCATCCAGCCCCACGACAAGATTTCTCTCCCATACAATCGGCCCCGACGCCGACTTTGATCTGCGTCCCGTTCCAAGCTCAGAACACTTCAGAATCTCCGATCCCGAACGAAACCGTTCACACAGGATTTATATCTTCCGTCTCCATGCGGCAGTGTGAGAATGGTGATCTGAGCTTCTAACCTGGACCGATGAGGGATAGATGGTGGTAATGGAGCTGGCTCAGATAAGTGGATGGTACTATACACACTCTTGATTCTTATGGCGGATTATCACCCGCCTGAATTATCTCAAGAAATAGTACTTGCTACCCCGACTCACACCTAGAAGCCTATTTTTCTCGACAACAAATCTCGCCTCCAGCCCAATACCGCACTCCATGACCTCCGACTCCATCACCAACAAGCGTATCTACACCAACCCACCCTTTCTCTCCTAAACCCCTCCCTCCACCCTTCTCACACACCCTTAAACACCCTCCCTCCAGATCCAAACACCCACACTCCCACTCGGCGGGTCTCCGGCCCCATTCCAGTACCGCAACCTCCATCCATCGGCATCTCCGGATCCATCGCCCCCAATCGGCGTCACAACCCACTTGCGTGTGGTACTCGGCTCATCGAAGAGAAGCTGAAGGCCGCCGCAGTTGCCCCCGCAGGAGAGGGGCGCGATGGAGAAGGAAGATGACCAGGCAGTCTGCGGAGGTTAGTATCGCCGGGTATGGCGGGGGGGATGGGAGGGGATAATGAGATAGTGGATGGGAAAACTCACACTCGGCACCCCCCCCGCAAACGCCACATCCCACAACCCCGGGCTCCCATCCACGGGGATAATATACCCCTCTGTGTTATCTCCCTGCGTATACAGCGGCCCGTCAGGGAGGCCGTCGACTGGGTCTGAGTACATCCACTATTGGGAGTTCACCCTCATCAGCACGCTTTCCCTTCACCCCATTCAAGTATCTATGTTTAGGGGTTTTACGTTAACGATCCCCGAATACCCACTACCAACACGCCCAACACCAACGCTCCCGTCAGAAGGGTCGATATCGATATATCCGGATACTACGGGCGTCGTGTCGCGGTATTGCGTGATGCGGAGTTTGAAGGATTGCGTCGGGGAGGGGTAGGAGTGCGTGAGGAGTGGGAGGGTGAGGGTTATGATGGAGGTGAGGGAGGGGAGGAGGGGGAAGGTGAGTTTCATTATTGCTGGTTTGGGAAGATTGGGAGTGCGCTGGTGATTGATGAAGGATGGTTGAACGAGAGAGAAGTGGTGATGGTAAGAGTCACGGTTCCCGGAGAGAGGAAACGGCCCCTGGGGGAGAGGGGAGTGTGGGAGGAAGGGGGTTTATATCTCGAACCTGTTCACAAATAGAAGCATGCCTTTCACAGTACCGGTAGGTAATTGTAATTATACCGGTGTTCTGGATTTTGAACTCGACGCACTCCGGCGCCCTACCCACTCACGTTCTAATCTCCAGCATTACGATCCTCCGCATCCTTCCATACATACACACCCCTCCGCGTCGACTCCGCGGAACACAGCGGAACCAACTTACACCAATCCCCACGGCCTGGAGCAAGGTTTGTCGAAACACTGGAACTCGCATTGGAAACCCGAACCGCGGATTACGACGCCTTTTTGTCACACGTTGTTACACATAGCTCGTGTTGCGGATGCACACGGATCATGGTGCATTGCGTTTTGTGTGGTTGTGTTTTTACGGTGGGATCACATCATACCCGCACATACTCGCACATGAAGGCATGACGTCCTACATCCTACATCCTACATCCTACATCCTATCCTACATCATGACTCCTACATACCCGCTGAATTCCGTATGTTCGTGAATCCTCGTCGTCATCATCGCCCACTGGAGATTCTTCATGCGCGGCGTTGTAGACTCGAAGCACGAAGCCGCGTCTCCCGCGGGCGGGTCTAAAACCCGAGCTACTCTACATAGATAGAAGCAGTTTAAAATTCACAGCATTTCCCACGCACTGCAGTGAGTCGTGTCCAGTCGACTCTGGCGATACCATCACAAGCTCAACATGGGTGCTGGTTGGATGATTAAGTTCAAGTTCAGGGTTGAGTTTCCAGATTCCACAGTATCGAGTCCTGACCCCGGCTGATTCCCGGGCTTGGTTCCAAATTCGACGACACAAGTCATGGAGCCACATTATTGTCTTGACCTCGATTGGATGAATATGGACTCAGCGCACGGAACTTACTATCTACTTCTAGTCACTCCATTCTCCGGATCCTATCTCCTCCGCAACTCCTCCCAACTCCTCACAACAACACCAGCACAATCATCATCAAATTCCACCTCCAATTTGATAGCCACCAGGCTCAATGTCACACCGCCACACCGCTGCACCGTCCCTCTCTCTACTACCGGCGCATCTCATCTCTTCAGCGTCGTCGCTGATGCGAAGAACACAGAGACTCTGCATCTGCGTCTGAAAATGGTCATTATCCTAGTAAACCACGCTTTCAAAAACGAACGAACGAACGACGGGTTTAATTTCCATTTCCATTCCATTCTAGGGTATTCCATCCCACCGCGTCGCTAACTCTTAATTCTAACTTCTAACTCTTAATTCTAACTTCTAACTCTGAGTCCTGCTCGAGTCGCATATCCCATCACCCTCTCCACACCCACCACCTCCGTCATCCCCGCCATCCCCAAACAAATCTCATCCCCACATTTAGTCTACGGAGCACAGTAACCACTACCCATGGCTCTCGTTAGTACAATCCGGGGGACGGGGAAAAAAATCTAAAAGACATACCCATCGACAATCAGATCCGCGCCAGTAGTATACGTCGCGGCATCACTGGCGAGATACAAGTACGCGCCTTTGAGCTCATTCGCGAGTCCTTCTCGCCTGTGGTTTTTATCAGCTCCTGATCCAGCCCCCCCTACCCCCCCATTCCTCTGCCCTCTTGCCCTTCCCTCCCTCCCTGCACCCAAACACTCCCTCCCCCCGGGAACAAAAATCAACCTACCTCATCGGTGTCTTCTCATGCCACACCTCCTTCATCTCCCTGGGCACGAAATTCGAAATCTCGGTCGCAATATACCCCGGCGACACCGTATTCGCCCTCGCAAACCCGGCCCACTCCACTGCTAGACTCTTCACAAAATGGACCACGGCTGCCTTCGATGCGTTGTACGCGGCCTGGAGCTGGGGGATGTTGACGATGTGTGCGGACATGGACGCCGTCGCGATGAAGGAGCCAGAGCGCTGGGAGGTGAAGTGTTTTCCTGCCGCGAAGGCGCTGTGGTAGACGCTGTCGACGTTGGTGGAGATTACTTTGCGGTAGTGGTCGTGCTGCGGGGAGGGGGACGGGGTTAGTTGATGTGGGAGAAGGAGGGTGGGGAGGAAAGAAAGGAAGAGGGCGTAGATGAGGGGGACCTACGTCGGCGGCTTCAACCAACGGGCCTTTGACCCATGGGATTCCGGCGTTGGCAACGAAGACGTCGAGCCGGTTGTTGAACTCCTTGACAACGAGATCGGTGGTGTCTTCAACGTCCTTTTGGACGGTGACATCGACTTTATAAGCCTTCGCTGTATAGCATCACCAACATCAGTGCTCGAACGTCTGGATGTTGAGAGTAGGAGAAAAGAACCTTGGACGCCATATTTCGCCTCGATGTCCTTTGCCCGCTCATGGGCTTTCGGGTTGCTGTTATACCACAGTGCGACGTTCGCCCCAGCTTCCGCGAAGGCGTGGGCCACCGCGAGACCGATGCCGTCGGCGGCACCGGTGACGATGGCAGTGCGGCCTTTGAGGGAGAAGAGGGGGAGGACGGAGTCGCCGTCGCGGGGGGTGTATTTCTCGACGGTGGACATGGTGGGTACTTCGCAGAAGAGGGTGATAGAGTCGGGTTTATGGGGTTCAAGTAAAGTAGAGAAGAGAAGAGTGGGGAGACGAGCAGATGAGGAGATGAGAGCTACAGATGGGGGACCCTGGGGTCTTGATATACCCCGGAAACAGCCGAGACATGAATGCCCCGGGGGGAGACGATCGATGCTGATAGCGGAAGTGGAGGACGACGCTAATTACATACAGTACGGCGGGGATGTGCAGCGGGTGTGGAGATATGTTGGGGAATCAGGGGTGAAGGTTCCTGGGCAGCATCACGGAGGGAGGTGAGGATTGGAGGTGATCGTGACGATAGGCCAATTGCGGCGAGAATGAGGGAAGAGTCCCTGCAGATACCCGATTATGAGGTGTGTTGGCCGTGCAGAGAAACAGAGAGGGGGAAGGTCAAATGTGAGTGTCGTCGGAGGTGAGGAGCACAACAGGTCGGAATGTGGGATGGCGTCATGATCTACGCTCCCGCAGATGGAGAACCCTGAGCCCTGAGCCCTGGAGGAAGGGTGATGACGAACTTCATTTTTTACGACATGAATGGAAATGTCACAGATATCACGAGAGTTGAAATATGATTTTCTTACACAATATAAAGAAATATTCATAATGCTGCTTATATAAAATACTAATTCCGCATTCAGAACATCCTGAGCCTCCCATCGTCATCCCCCACCGTCTCCATTCTCCCTCACAGGTCCCGCGTTTCCCCTCCCCCTTCACTTCGAAACCCACCCGCACCAACCCCCTCCGCACCCATTTCCCCGGTTACGGGTGGCTGCATCGTGGCTTTCTGTACGCGTGTTCACTCTCAACTGCGCATGATATTCAATGACGCGTTCCCCATACAATACCCAGCGTTGCACACAGACGATATGAGCGAGAGGATAATGGAGATGAGGTTGGGGTTGGTGTCTAGAATTCTGAGTCTGAGTCTGAGTGTGAGGTGGTGACGTAAGCGTCATGTTTCATCACTCGGTTATTACAGGACCTGAGCTGTATGTCACATACTCGGGGCTGTATCCGAGGTACCACAAAAATGACGCAGAAAACATCATGGCAGTGCCCCGCGGAGAGTCCATGGTTCAACTCGTGAGCCCAGCGTGGACCACATTCGTTCCACAATGGCTGAAGCTCTGAATCACCATGTCAAGAAACATATCAAAGAGCCGATGACCCCGCTCGAATCATCGTTGTTGAGAAAAGTGCGGTATGATTGTGGCGAGTTACGCGTCGTGGAGTGGATGGGGAGAGAGACGCGGCAGGACTGGGTGCTTTTGTTGGTATCAGAGGATAAACGGGGGGATTTTTCGAATACAGTCCATTCCACCGGCAGGACCTGGCCTATGTGTTGGAGGCAGTGTGCCTCTGCATGCTGTACGGGACAGAGGGCACGAATGAGAGAAGACCACCAAAGTACATGTTTCGAATTTGTGTGGTTGCATTGTAAATGATATGCAGAGCAGTTTAATGGCATTGGTTGAGTTCAGTGGTAGCTCCTGGATGAATTATATGTTTGTCATGACTTGTTGCACAAAGCGGGGGTATCGTGCTGACACCACCGCTTACTAGGGTGCCCAATCAGCGCACAACCCCGCACAACCCCGCACAACGCCCCCGCATACAACCAACTAAACTACTCACTACACGAATGATCAGCATTCATCAGAAATCATCAACGCTATCGTAGTCTTATAAAACGACCCTGCCGATCCACCAGAAGACGGTATTACTGCCCTGATATCCTCGGTTCCGTCTCTGTATGGGATACTATTACTTATACTTTCTAGCGTGGCTCTCATACAGCCCCTTCTCCGTATTTATCCCCAGAAACGTAACTAGGTCCGACGCAACCCCAACCTCTACAAGACCAGACCAGACAAGGACAGCTCGCTCAGAGTTTCGATGCAAGCTCAACTTACAACGTCGGGGGCAAAGCCAAAGAAAATATGTCTACGGATTACTGGAGTCCCAACTGCCTGGAGCAAGAATGAAACACTGGAAACTCTTAAAACATTCGTCGAGGATTTCGATGCCGAGATTCAACTTCATAGCATATCAATGTTTCCAGCATGCTTTGGGAATACACAGGTGGCAATCTGTGAGCTCGATTCTAGCGCAGGTATTGTTCGACGGGTTTCTCTAACTGGAATCCTTTATATATCTATCAACGTTAACGGGCGGAACATCATCCTCAGCATCGACAATCAATTTTATGACTTAACGCCACTGAACACACCCGAAGGCGAGATAGTCGCAGAGTGAGTTTTATCTTGGCGTTCCATGCTTACTTGCGGAGACTGAATCTCCTTAGTGTTGTCGCAGTGACAGGTCTTGCTGGTCATGCATTCGGATCGTGGAGAAACCGAGAGACCAGCCAAATGTGGTTGAAGGATTTCTTGCCGGAGAAAGTTAAAGGAATCCGAGTGATGACCTATGGATACAACTCACATCTCGTAGGAGATACTGTGGGCGACAGATTTTTGGAGTACAGGAAGCGTTTCATTCACAGCCTACTTGATGTACAACAAGGCTCTAAGGTATGCAAATATCATCGGTTGTGGACCTGTCAATGGTTTGTGCGTTCTAACTGCATACAAGAATCGACATATTATCTTCATTGGACACAGCATGGGAGGAATTTTGATCCTTCAGGTAGATTATTCCTCTATAAATCTTGTTTTCTAACGCAGCATTAAAATCTTGGGATTAGGCGCTTTTGCAGTGCAAAAATGGCGGCCAATATCGGCGGCTGTTCGATGCAACTCGGGGCATTTATTTCTTCGGCACTCCGCACGATGGGATGGATGTGGAACCACTTTTATCGATGATCAAAGACATGTCCCCCGATGCATCGCAACGGGCAGAATTTGTCAGACAACTGGATGTACGCTCGAGTTTCCTGGACACACAGCGGGATGATATTATGGGTCTCTGGGATCCAACTTCGAATATCCAAATCGTCAGTTTCTATGAAACCCAAAATACCGCGACTGTTGCAAAGGTGAGCTGTGGCTATCGAGTTTTCACTATTTTCGGGGCACTAATCACTCATAGACGGACTCAGGAACATGGGCAAGAGGCGGTAAAGAGATTGAGATGGTTCGAAAAAGTTCCGCTCAGCTCTTCAGGTCATTTGAGCATCGCATTCCCGTTTCAGCGAACCATACGGACATTGTTAAATTTCCGTCTTGTGAAGATCCCACCTTCCGCACTGTGCAGAGATATATGATCGACCATATCAAGAGTATAGGTACTCAGCCGGCTATCCTGAACAACACTGTGATTAAGGACATAGTAGACAAGTCCGGTTAGTAATTGAACCTTTTCCTGTTTCACGATATGATTCTAACCATAAAAAGCTCCCATACGACAAGAAAACATCCCCTTTCTGGTTCCCTATTCTCGAAACAAGATATTTGTCGGTCAGAAGGAAAGCAGAGAGGCGCTTGATCACACACTTGGGCTTGATGACGGACATCGGCGGCTCGCAGTTTGTGGTCTCGGTGGCATAGGGTAAGCCTAGTATGCTATTTCTGTTCTTTTGTCTGAACATTGCAGGAAAACCCAAGCTGTCCTCGACTATGTCTACCAGTTCCAGTACCAAAAATCCGTTTTCTGGATCCATGCCGGAAGCCGCGTCACATTCGAGAAAGACTATAGAAAGGTCGCACGGTTAGCATCACTCCCAGGACATGATGACAGCAAGGTGGATATTCGGCCTCTGGTTCGCGATTGGCTAGAGAGGACGGAGAGTGGGAACTGGATATTAGTGTTGGATAACGCGGATAACCTCATCGATTTCTTTAACGACTCCGCTGCGGATAACGACGTGGACGCTGGACTGGCAAACTTCATACCTCATGGGCCAAAAGGAACCGTCCTAGTAACCACAAGGGACGAGGTGGTGGCGTTGAGGCTTTGCGACCACAAGGTCCTGGCTAAGGAAGCGATGAGCCGTGTTGATGCAATCAGCTTGTTTAGAAGCCTTTACCCGAGGATCACAGAGTCCCATATGCAACATTTGGATGATCTCCTGAAGGAACTATCATACTTGCCGCTGGCCATCGCTCACGCTGCTTCCTACCTTTGCCAAAATAGATTTATCACTTTACCAAAATACCTCAAGCGCTTCCGAAGCACCAAGAGAGAACGCGTGGCACTCCTTTCAAAGTCATCCCTGGATATACGGCGCAATCCGAAATCAAGTAATCTGGAGACAGTGCTGACAACCTTCATCATCTCTTTCCAACAAATCGAGGAACAATCTCCTTTGGCGGGTTCACTGCTGCGGGTAATGGCTTGCATCAATCAACAGGGCATGCCGGTTGAGCTTTTTGAATTGGTGAAGAGACCAAATAGCAATGAAACAGTTGAAGAGGCGCTTGGAAGGCTGCTCTCGTTCTCACTGTTAACGTCAGACCGAGAGTCAGAGGTGGAGATGCATGGTTTGATTCATCTCTCAGCCCAAGAGTTTCTGTTTGCTCGGCAAGAGTTAAGAAGCGCAGTAGAGACAACAGCATCACTGTTGGCGCAGATAATCCCAGGTGGTGACGTCTATGAGAATCTATCGGTTTGTGATCCTATTCCATCATATTGTTTACTCGGTTAATTTCGCGGAGAGAATAGGTGTGGCGCAAATACTTACCTCATGCATCGACGCTGGTCGATTTGCTGGAGGAATTGGAACTAAACACTGACGACGACCGTTCAGTAAAAGGCCATTCATCCGACGTGCCGCGAGATCTTGTTCTCGACAATGATTCAGCTAAAAAGGACGTGGTAATGGTAACAACGGATTTCGATGTCATATATTTTCGACTTGGATCGTATTACCTGTACGCTGGACAGTATTTAAATGCTGAAAGAGCTAATTCCCGCACATGCGACATGTCAACAACCTTGTATGGAAAAGATCATCCTTCTACCTTGACCAGAATGGCCAACCTGGCATCAACATACAGAAACCAGGGGCGGTGGAAGGAGGCTGAGGAGCTGGAAGTGCGGGTGGTGGAGACGACAAAGAGGGTCCT
>ML220157.1:0-69042 GCA_004786065.1 Ascodesmis nigricans | reverse complement strand
TGGAGACGAGAAAGAGGGTCCTCGGCGAAGAGCATCCTTCTACCTTGACCAGCATGGCCAACCTGGCATCAACATACAGAAACCAGGGGCAGTGGAAGGAGGCTGAGGAGCTGGAAGTGCGGGCGGTGGAGATGACAAATAGGGGCCCCGGTGAAGAGCATCCCGATACCTTGACTAGCATGGGAAACCTCGCTCAGAGGCTGTATCTCTACTGGAACGGAGTGTGGAACTCTCTCTAACACTTCTAGGAGAATTTCACCCCCAAACAGTATCTGCGATGGAACAACTGGGTAGATGGAGGTGTCGACATAGGTTCGCTTTAATCTCCTTTCTTCCTTCTCAGCTAATATTTCCCTAGCTTCTAGCACCGAGAATTTTGTTGGTCTCTGCTTGTGTTTTCAAGGATTAAGGGAATGGAACAACAGTACTAGCATAATGTGAAGATATTTTGCGTTTAGTTTTGTGCCTTTCATACCATCTTGCACGTTCTCCTCCTCATTGTCACTCCATATTTCCCACAAAACTGCATCCTGTCATCTATGTCGAGAAAGAGAATCGACTCCCCGTGACCGAAAGTTGGTGGATATTCCACTCGAACCAAAAAACTGAAGAAATCAAACGCCTGTACAAGTGTTGCAATGGATGTGACAAAGCATGTGACATGCTCAAACACTTAAACGCGCATGCTAACATACATAGCTATTGGTGTGAAGCAGAACCCTGATGATAAGTGTCTGAATGTCGTTTTTGTATAAGAATGGAGGTGATTTCATCTAACATTATCATGTCAAAACAGTGTTTAAGGATATACGGAAGAAGTCAAAATCTCGAAAGAAGGAAAACAAGTCTTATAGAATGGGTCAGGAAGCGGAGAACCGCATCAGTCAAAATGGGAGTTATCATGGTGGAAAAAAAATCTGAAACAGAAAGTCAGCTAAAACCCAACTAAACATGGAATGGACGATCATCCAGACAGAATTAAACCAAAGAGCGACGTGTAATCTACTTGATGTTTCGATTGTTAGTTGCGCATTCACTGATTGATTGATTGATTGATCGATTTTAATCATTTGAATGCATGCGTCGCTTTGGGATATGGCGCGAGAACTAACATACAGACATCCCCTTTCTAGAGTGTTATACTAATTTTCTCCAGGCTCTGTTTCATCCGTTTTCACCCCTTTCCTCGCCGGCATAGCTGCCTTTGCACTGGCCCCCATTCGAACTGTACGCTCGCTGCGCACTTGGGCTCTCCTAACTCTACCATTTTCCCTTCCTCTTCTACGTTTCACATATGTTGACTTCTGCTCTTCTATCTGCTCCCTTCCTCATCCTCCCCGCCCACATGTACAGGGACAGAGAATCCTTGTGTTATGGTTTTGGAACACCCGATGGTTGTAGAGCATACTCTCTTACCCGACCTAAATTAGCAGGGTTTTCCGCGCTATTACTATTCTCCAGTGTATATACTCTCGCTACCACTGTAGAATAGATCTTTACCGTTCTTCAACACAACTCGCGGGGTAACACCTTGGAACCAGAGTCTTCTTCACCTTGAGACGTCTTGCAAACACGAAAAACGGGCTCTCATTGGCAGCGATGCGCCAGCTCTTCCTGTCCAATGTGATTCCTGTCTTGGACTACGGTGCAGAAATATGGTGGGACGGTAACCCCAACCTTTCGAAAACCCTGGCTTCTGTGCAAAATACTGCACTTCGGGTGATCCTGGGCGCCTTTAGAACGACACCGATAGCTGCTATGGAGGCCGAAGCAGCAATACCACCAACAGCAGTGAGACTCAACCACTCGGTTTGACGATACGCTCTCCGTGTAGCTACTCTCCCTCCCTCTCACCCGATCCGTCTACGATGCCCGGACACCTTCCCACCATGACAGGCTTTCTCCGCGAGATGTCGAGCAAGAGCCTTGGAGGAAATGGAACGACTCAGGTTCAGATCGACCGTTTCTATCTCGGCTGGATGAGATACTCAGCAGTGTCAACACTCATATCGTGCCACAGAATGGCCTCGAGGTCTATGACCGCTCTTATGACCCACCGTGGAGTATCTCGTCTGAAATCGACTTCTGTATATACCCTGAAACAAAGATCGAAGCAGCAGAAGATCACCTGAAGTTATATTACCGCATCAGGACTGATCCAACGTAAGTGCTCTGCTACACCGATGGATCTCGGCTCGAATCAGGAGCGGTGGGCGCGGGGATCGCAAGATATCAACATGGCAAACGAACATTCGAGTTCCAGATACCCATAGGCTACGAATTCGAAGTCTACGACGCCGAGCTTCTCTCGTTATGTCTTAGCCGAAAGGTTCCATACAATATGAATAAAAAATAAAATAAAATAAAATCTCTTCTTCTAGTGCCCTTTCTTTTATTCTTCGCTTAATGTAGGTGAGCGACGTATTTCCAAAGCGTTTTATGCTTCAACTGCCTCTTTGAGGTTGAAGGGTGGTCGCTTCTCTGGCTGCCTCGTCCGCGAACTCATTTCCCGTCACCCCTCGGTGTCCTGGAACCCAGTTGAAGTGAGTTTCTAAACCCCTGACTTTATCTCCGTCCGTCCTACCGACACATGTTTCAAGTGCTTCGGCCACGGCCATCACTGGACATACTGCAAAAAGAAACAACCACGGTGCAAATTCTGCACTGGCGAACACCAATCGAAAGAACATACTTGCTCCACATGCACATCCCGAGGGAAACAGTGCCTACATATGGCTATTGAATGCTTCCGCTGCGGTGGAGCACATCTGGCTACATCCCCATCATGTGAGGTCAACAAGAAACCGCTTGAAGGCCTCCGCAAAGGTACCGAGGAAGATGAGGAGCCGGTAGACGAGGATAGTACTATCGTTGTCCGCATGGAAGAGACACCGTCCACACAAACAACGAAGAAAAACAAGGGAAACAGAAATCAACAGCAGCTTCGACGAGATAGAAGCAGCCTACGGCCTTGACGGAACGGAAACTTACGGAGGCTTCGACGGAACAGAAGCAGATCACAGCGCCGACACAATAGAACCCGAAGGGAGGGCCGACGGTAGAAGAATAGAAGCACATCAAGGCCTCAACGGAACGGAAGCAAACAACGGTGCCGATACACCCGGGAAGATGACGGATAGCTACCAGACTGAACACGAGGACTGGGCAACACCGCAGCTCCAAACGCTCATGGAGGTGATAAAGGCCGTGGCAGAGGCAAACAGACCAATAATGCCTCAACCATCGACGGCTGGCGCACCCTCCTTCAACGGCCGCAACGTTACAAAGTTCCTGCAGAACTTCGAGAGGATGGTGAAGACGTTTGGGTCTAAACAGCCATTAGACAGTTTCATCGAAGAGCTTCCGGACTACTGCACTGATGACATTGCAGATGAAGTTCGACTGCTCAAAGGATATGCTGAAGGTAACTGGAAAGTGTTTCGCCAGTCGATGGAGACTCGGTATGCATTGCGCGACTCCGAACAAGCGAAGTACTCTATCACGTACCTCCGCACCGCCGCCGATGATTACAAACCTGGAATACTAACCATGAGGGGCTATTATACGCGGTACTCGGTTGCCGCAGGGAAGACGAAAAGAAAAGGGTTGATAACGGACCGAGAACTAGTGACGCTGTTCATTAGTGGGCTTAGCAAAGAACAACAGATCGAGGCGGTCAAGAAGACTCAGCTAGATATGAACGACCCGTCAGCGCTGAACTGGAAAATCGAACGCTGGCCGGAATGCAAGAACGTCAAGGAGGTGAGAGCGTTCCTCGGTATATGTGTCTACTATCGGATCTGGATCCCAAACTTCGCCATGATTGCGGCACCGTTGTTCAAAGTCTTAAAGAATGTCGTCTTTGAGTGGACCGAAAAACACAGAACGGCTATGCGGAAGATGAAGGATAGCCTTCTCTCGGCACCAGCGCTGGTGACCATAGACTTTTCTCCAGACGCCGGGAAAATCATTGTTGCGGTTGATGCCAGCTTGGAAGGCTGGAGGGCGATCCTGATGCAGGAAGTAAACGGAAAAAGGCACCCAGCGAGGTACGAGAGCGGACTCTGGAGTGACGCCGAGAAGAGATATGATGCGGGAAAACGAGAGTGTCGAGGCCTGCTTAAAGCGCTGCACAAGTTCCGAGTATACCTCTACGGCGTCCGATTTACCGTTGAGACCGACGCCAATACACTGGTGGCACAGCTCAATCTCCCCGCGTCGGACCTGCCGAACGCTCTCGTCACCAGGTGGCTAGCATGGATACGGTTATTCGACTTCGACGTCATTCACGTCTCTGGAGTGAAGAACAGTGGCCCGGACGCCCTCTCGAGAAGACCTAAGAATGACTCTGACCACACTGACTCTGACGACATTGACGACCTTAATTGACGAAGACCTCTTCCGAGCAGGAGAGTCGAGGGTTCTGACGGCGGGTACGGGAGAAGAGTGGAGCGAAATTGTCCAATATCTTACGACCATGCGACGGCCCGAGGGTATGACTACTGCGGAGTTCAGGAAGCTGAAAAACAAGGCCACCAAGTTCCTCGTTCACGAAGACCGTCTGTACAGCCGTAGACGAGCCGATCAACCGCCGACCGCTGTCATATGTGACACCACTGAGAGACTGAATATCCTCAAGGAGCTGCATGACGAATCCGGACACCGCGGAAGGGAAGGTACGTTTCAAAAGACCAGCGAGCGTTACTGGTGGCCAGGGTTGTACGAAGACGTCCGGCAGTACGTCAAGTCATGCGAAGAATGCCAGAAGAGAGCTCGAAAACGGTATGAAGAGCCGCTGCGTACGATAACCGTCAGTACCCTGTGGAGAACAGTCGGGCTGGACGTCACCTACATGCCGACGGACCATGAAGGATATAGAGCACTCGTAGTTGGCCGAGATTACCTCTCAGGATGGATTGAAGCGCGAGCGTTGAAAGCAGTGCAGAGCTCTGCCGTAGCGAACTTCTTACTCGAGGATATCTTCTGCCGCCATGGAGTTCCAGAATCAGTAATCGTCGACGGAGGGCCGGAGAACAAGGACCTCGTGGCCCAACTGTTGCAGGAGTGTGGATCTTACCAGTCGAAAATCGTGTCATACCACCCAGAAAGCAACGGCCTCGTCGAGAGGGGACATACGGTCATCGCAGATGCCCTCTCAAAGGCGACCGAATGCGCAGGAGAAGCTGACACGAGGTGGAGAGAACACTTAGCGGCTGTTCTGTGGGCTGACCGAACAACATCAAAACGAACCACGGGATTCTCGCCATTCAGGCTCCTGTATGGCGCTGACGCTGTTCTTCCTGTAGAACTATCCTCGCCATCTTGGAACACCGCCCACTGGAAGAACGTCACGACCACAGCCGAACTGCTCGCTATGAGAGCGCTGCAGCTGTCACGTCGGGCAACAGACATAGCTACGGCCACCGAGAACATTGCCGAATCCAGAGCGGAAGATCAAAGACGACACAATGCCTGTTTAGACCGCCCGAAGCCTCTGGAAGTGGGAGATTGGGTGCTCCTGCACGACGGGAAGTTAGAAACGGTCCACAACGAGAAACTGAAGCCCAAATGGAGAGGACCCTACCTCATTGACGGGAAACGAATAGACCGCGGCACTTACGAGCTGCGCGAGATCGACGGTATACCCATGGCCGGGAATCTCCACCCGGGGTCCCGTCTTAAGCTTTTCTACCGACGATCCGATACCCGCCTTGGGAGAGCAAACGAAAGGCCGCAGGAACACACCCTGGCTGAAGGGCTGGTAGAGGAACAGGAATGGTTAGTCAAGAAGATCACCGGCAAGCGAACAATCAGAGGAAAGGTGCAGTACCGAATAAGATGGTCAGACAACTCGCTCACTTGGGAGCCCGTGGAGAACCTCGATAATTGCCCAGACCTGATCGAGATTTTCCATGCCGATGAAAGGAGAAAAACTGCCATCGCAGCAAAGAAGGAGGCCGCAGGGAAGCAACCGGAGATGCAGAAATCCGCGAAGAACGCCGAACAGGCTACACCGCGCCGAACCACGAGAAGGAAACCATAGTTAGCTCCGGAGCGGGAGCTCGGGCACGAGATATAGTGTTGGGGACGTAGACACAATTTGAGCCTCGAGAAATTCTCGGGGAAGCGTACTGGACGAAATCAACAAGGTGGAACGAGGTCGACGAGACTGGCGAAACCGGCGAAACCGGCGAAACTGGCGAAACTGGCGAAACCGACGCAAACCACGAATAACTTAAGAAACCGGCGATGTTAGCAGGAACGTAGCGAGAAGAGGAAGCTGGGAGCGGATCGAAGAGGGAGAGAAAGGGAGAGATCGATGAAGCGCGTAAAGATGAAACGGCGGGTGGATAGCTTTCGGGAGGGTGTTGTATAGGGTGGGGAGGGATGTCGTGGGCTAACGCCTTGACGTCATATGGCGATGCTGGAATGGAGAGGTGGATGTTGGATGAGTCAGGAACGCGGTCTTGTAGGGCTTAGGGCTTAGGGCTGAGGGCTGTAAGGTTAGAAAGGCGCGCACCATGGTTAGCATGACGCGCAACAACGGAAGAAACGGAACAACACCACAAAGCACACGGTTTTTGTACGGAACGAATATACGGTCGGTTTATACGGTTATAGGAGGTTACTGAACACCCTCGCGAGCTCCCCATTCTATAGAGGAAGCTAGCTGCCAGCTTCTAACTACGAGAGCACGTACGGACGTTGCTACCATAGAACCGTACCACGGCAGCGCTACCCTATCTACTGACACCCGGGCCGTACAGAAGGCGACGTCGGTTTTTACCCTCGTCAGCGTCTGGAATTTTCTAGGCACTGCATAAAAGTCCGCTGATAGTCAATGAGGTTCGCTGCATCGGGGTCCCTCAAACTGCTATTATACCCGTATGTCATGATACGAGCGTTGGGGAACTTTTCGGCGAGGAAGTCGCGGAGCCACATTGGTCGATCGATGGCTTTTTTTGTTTTTGCCCGACTCCTCCAAGAATTGAACGCATGGCCTGCAGGACCAGTAATCGCAATCACACTGTGCAGAAACGTCAGGGTCTGGAGGTGAGGATGGGTGGATTCAGGAGCTCCGAACTCAATGGCAATAGTTTCTGGAGTATTAAATGGTGTCAAATCGTAGAATTCCTTGTCGATAAATATTTGAACTTTCTCCGCATTGACATGCTTGCCAGATTCGAGTAAATGTTCGCCCTTCTGAATGCCTCCCAAGTATGTTGTTGGTTGGTTAACATTAAGCAATGCAACTTGGTACTCTTCAGGGTCGTTGCAATCAGGAAACGGTCTAGAGAGCTCGGCGGTGAATAGATCAAGTTCCGGATCAATTTCTTCCAAGTAACGACGCAAGAATTCGCCGTCCCATTTTGAGGTATTCCAGAAATCTGAAAGCACGTCGCTCCAAGTACAGCTGCTGGGGTTTGTTCTCCTGAATTATTTGATGATTGGTTTTCTTGGATCACCGAACGTTTCTGACTCCCCTTATGCATGAGTAGAGAGTTGTCTGATGCTTGAAGTTGATGTACTGGACGAGGGTGGGGTATCGACAGGCGAAGCGGATACACAACAGAGCGGTACTTAAAAGCTACTGCGATCATCGTAGCAAGTGTGGCGAGCAATGAAACCGTTAGGATCTGAGAACCCATGATTTCTTGCTAAAGGGAGTATGTAGAATCCGAACTGTGTGATGGAGCGGAGGATGGAAGAGTGGCAGCGTTCAGTAGGAGTGAATCCGTAGTAAGGATGACGATGCAGGGTTCTGAAGCTCATATGCCAAGAACATACGACCGTCCTCACTTTATTGGCCCAATCATCTCGTAGTCTGAGCCAACACCAGCTTTACAGGGAGATACACGCCCTTATCACTGCTTGTCCTGTGTGGGCGGCAAACTTCACCATACATATACTTCGCTGTCCAATCAACCATACATGCACTTGGTCCACCAGTCTTTCAACATATTTCAACGCCTTGGAGCGTGACGATATTACTTGAACTTATATCTAATGTGAGGACGAGACAACGTGAGGAAGTGAGAATGTGAGCTTATGAACTACGCGCCTCGCCCATTCAAATAGTTTCAGAGAACAATTCACGATGGGATGTGTGATGACTGACGACCCATTAATGCGCACAACTTGCCACTTCAGGGCTCAAAAAGTAGTCACGGTCATATCTCATCGTTCTATGACCGTAGATGTTATATCAACGAGCCGACAATTTATGTAGTCACATGTTTGTTAGTTAGTACTGCCAGTGGGCTCAATCTTCGCGGAACCCAGGGTTACGCCAGCCATCTTGAGTTTCATTGAAGCAACACATGTGGGGAGTCCAGGATCAATCAGAGAGGGAGCATGAGGAATGGGGATGGGAGAACTGAGACGAGGTACAGGAGTGAGGAGATAAACAGACCATGAGCGATAATACAGGAGAAGGATAAAAGGGTAGAGACAGGAGAGCCGAAGTACGCTGTGCGTACAGCTCGAATGGCGGCCACTACAGAGGTAGCTGGGCTGGCGAGAAAAGGGTTGAAAACGGATGAAATAGAGCCTGGAGTTAAGGCAGTTCAGCACTGCAGAAAGGGGATGTTCGTGTATGTAGCTCGCGCCATATCCCAACGCGACGCATGCGCCTAAATGATTACAAACAAAACAAAACAAAACTGCCAGTGGGCTGGTGAACGGATTTGGTAAGAAGAGATGGGAATTCCACCACGAGGAACCTTAATAATCTGGACAGACGGGTCACGTAACTCCGAAGGAAGCATCGGAGCAACCACAGCGCAACTGGATTCCGAAGAACAGTGGCAAACGAAACTATGGAACCTAAGGCCGACAAAAGAGGTTATCGATGCAGAATTATTCGCTATATCCAAAACCTTATGTTACGCCCTACAGAATGTCCGGAAATACGGAGAAGGAGACCCGGCCAATATGCTCAAAATCATCACGGACTCCCAGAGTGCCTTGAGAAGGATCCAATCAACGGAACCAGGGCCAGGGTCCAACTTCTTGGAAGATATCAGAGAGCACCACCGAAAGCTGAAAGAGGCGGGTATAAAGACCCACCTCTACTGGGTCCCAGTGCACTATGGTATCGAAGGAAAGATCTCTGTGAACATTCCATCTCGCCCTCCGCTGATAGATACCGTTGCTACACGTGGAGAGCACCTTTGCGATCGCTGTTACACGCTTAAAATCCATCCGACTACCCATGAGATCCGCCATTTCCGTAGGGAGAGGCAGAAGAATGGGCGCCCCAAGAGAACGACGACAAGCCAGATCTCCTCAACAGCGTCGGTGATCTCGGATGCAACTGAGAGCAAGGACCACGATGCTCAGAAGCCCTCAGATCCGTCAACGAGAAACGCGAAAGATGAAGTCGAGGGAGAAAAGGTTGTCCTCTCGTCTTATGGACCTCTCCTGACAGAGAAGTCCACTGCTAGCGACGCGCTGAAAGAAATCGCTGATACCATTTATCAACATCTTCTCCCTCCCCACTCACCCATAAGACTAGATCCTCACGTTGGCCTCATTCTACACGCTCTCCGGCTCTCCCCAGCCCGGGGCTGAGAATATTACGCTTTTGCTTATCACTACCGACAACATCGACAATCACAATAATATGAATCTTACGAACCGTCTCCTTGCGAATCTCTACTGTCATCTCTTCCTTGAGCACACCACTGTCATCTCTACCGCCGCCCACCGTCCACGTTCCTCTACACCTATCTTAACTTTACGTGGCTTTCTCGCACTCTTTGTTGGACACCTCCGTGCTACGCCAGAAAAGACAATTAAGATACTCAACTCTCTTCTTGCATTAATACCCAGCGACTGCGGACCGGAGATCCCTCGGGAATGTACACCTCATGGAGCTGGGGACTCTCGAATCCACAAAGTCATGGTGGAACTCTAGGGCTGGATTCTTGCAAAAGTGAATACGTTGAAACAAAAGGTGGAAGAGGATTTTCAGCATGTCGTTCTTCAATTTCAACCCAGGCGATGAAACATCAGCCAAATGGACCGTCTCAGAAAAGTGGTGGATATACTGAGCCACTGCAGTGCCCTTCACAACAGCTATGATGATTGGACTGGGGCTTCTGTGACGGCGAAGTCTTGCAATTAAGCCAACGTAAAATCATAGGCCATGAAATCTAGATGAAACTACCAGGAGCAGATGAAGTATGGTATTTTAAAGTATTGAAGCCGGGGTAAATATCCAATACCTGTAACCGGGTGTATCGTTTGTCATGTTTGTGGACTCAAAGGTGATAACACCACAGCACTTCTTTGAGTTCATCACCCTTCGACAATAAATAGTCTCCTAGATATGTTGCATCTTGATTGCATTGATTGCCGGTTAATCGGTTGATACCCAAGGACGGTCGGACTATGTGCGGCAGTAGAAATACAGATGATGTTGAGGCTCACTTGTTGATGACTGGGGATGTGGATTTTAAGGCCAGAATTACTGGCGTTGTTATATATACAGGATGCTGATGTCTTAGAGACCAGTCAGTTGCCGCCCCCAGTGCAGGGTTTCTACGGCATGGAAGTATGAGTGAGGTAGCTAATGCTCGCAGGTTGAGATGACAACAAATGAAAAGTTCACTGCATTTCAATACTCGACCATGTACGTGCTCACGATTCATATCATCCAACCATTTGCATGCGCCGAGAACCTAAATGTCTGTTGCTCAGGCATTCCTGCTTCGTCGGGGGCTTGTGATGGTGGGTGCACATAGGTGTTTCGAGTCTGACAGGATTGTCGAATCTTTTGCTGATTGCTTTTTGTTGTCCTTGCGGAGTGTGATCATTTCTATCCGCAATCTCGTCCAGATCTCGGGGACACGACTCTAACGAGAAATGGCTTATCATATGGTTTGGCGCAGCTGGGAATAGGATCCAGCTTATCGCTCGCATCGTCGCTAACGGTTTTAGATAGATCCCGGTACGTCATAGTCGGCCATGACCCAAAAGAGGAAGTAGAAGAAGGAGTGGAGGTCGTGAAAGAAAGAAGAAGGCTTCAAGATCTTGTGATCGGAGTCAACGGGATCTTTTTCATCCTGGTCGGCCTTCCTATCGAGTTCAAGTTTGAGGCGCTTCTTGAGGGCCTGACTGATGTGTGGCCGTTTTCGTTTTCCGTCATTAAAATCAATGCTGCCATCCGAACCGTGCAATTGCAGTGAGAACCGGTGTTTCCCCACATACAAAACTCCGCTTAACACGTCTCTCGACGCTGTCCACGTTCGAAGCAATCCCAACGCCGTCCTCCACCAAGTTGTAGGTCCGCTCTTGAGATGCCCGACTCTCTATCCATTGTAACAAGAGTTGTCACACTGCTCATCTTTGCCATTAAGGTTGGGCCACAGCTCGGGTAGATTTCCAATCGTGTTCAAGGCGATCATCGTGCATTACAGGATTGACATCAAAACTCATCAGCATCCCAAAGAATCCCCCCCCTATCCCCAAGCTCTGGTATATAATCAAATTATTGCTCCAACTCCCGTCATCTACTATCTCGCTCTATATCAAAGCCAAAAAAATCATCAACGGCATCACGACCCTCCATCAACTGGGAGTCGATCTAAGTAACGTCCAGGTTCGGTTCTTCTGCGAAGCCGGAGGCCAACCAGCCATTCGGCTGATTTTAGTCTAGCTTTGAATCGTATGATCTATTCCA
Organism: Ascodesmis nigricans; assembly: GCA_004786065.1. Classification (NCBI taxonomy): domain Eukaryota; kingdom Fungi; phylum Ascomycota; class Pezizomycetes; order Pezizales; family Ascodesmidaceae; genus Ascodesmis; species Ascodesmis nigricans. The sequence continues at coordinate 57,356 of ML220157.1, read as the reverse complement.
ATTAGTCCTTGTATGATTTTATAGCTGCAGCATTGGAAAACGAACTACGAAGCATTGAAGCCATGTTGTTGACCGTGACTAGTGTGGAAGGGTGGTCCTTCCCGAGCGTCTTCTCACGACCGTCGAGAGCTCGTTGATACCATTCCAGCGCCTTGTCGTACGCTCCCTGGCTTTCGAACACAATAGCCATGTTGTTGACCGTGTCCAGAGTGGAAGGGTGGTCCTTCCCGAGCGTTTTCTCCTTGCCGTCCAGAGCCCGTTGATACCATTCCAGCGCCTTGTCGTACGCTCCCTGGCTTTCGAACACAATAGCCATGTTGTTGACCGTGCCCAGAGTGGAAGGGTGGTCCTTCCCGAGCGTTTTCTCCTTGCCGTCCAGAGCCCGTTGATACCATTCCAGTGCCTTGTCGTACGCTCCCTGGCTTTCGAACACAATAGCCATGTTGTTGACCGTGTCCAGAGTGGCCAGAGTGGAAGGGTGGTCCTTCCCGAGCATCTTCTCACAACCGTCGAGAGCCCGTTGATACCATTCCAGCGCCTTGTCGTACTCTCCCATGATATCGAATGCAGCCGCTACGGAGCCTTGTAACACCATGATTTCACCAAACTCTATGTCGCTCTCCTGAATATGCTGCAGAAGGGTGGTGGTATGGGGTAATAACTGGGAACATGTTGACAGATGTGCCACCATGTCTTCTGGGAAAGACTGTTGCAATGACTCTGCCGCAACATGTAGGGTATTATTTCTCTGCTCTCTTCGCATTGTCGCCCTACTCCAGAAGGAAACTAATCGATGCAAGCGGTAGTGAGATGACTCTAGCAATGTGAGGAGCGCAAAGCTGAGCAGCAGGCCAATAGCCTCTGATAGGATCAAGTTTCCAGCCTCTCCAAAGCGTGGAACAGCATGGATTACTTTCAAGGAGATCTTCTCTGGGTCTATGACACTCATGAACTGCAATATCTCAAGAGCCAAGGGATTTTCGGCTTTTATCTTATCGATTGTGATAGCCCAAGTTCTCATTACAGTACGTGACTCGGAAAAGTTGTAATCTTCCTTGGAGGACCGGTAGAGTGGTTTGTCAAGCAGATTCGCCTGATTTTCCACGCTTTTCTTGAAAAGCTCCATATATTGTTGTGTGGTCATACTGGTTTTTCGTATATAGGCCGCAGATTGCGCTATTGCAAGAGGAAGATACTCCAGCAGTTCCAGCAGCTCGATCTGAGCGCTCGATTGCGCTGGATCTGAATCGTCAGCCATTCCAAGGGTTTGGCACATCGAAGATGCCTCGGCAAGGCTCATCTTCGGTACTTCTATCCTGGCATTTTTCGGCACAGCAAATCGAGGATCGCCGAAAATGCGGCTGTCGCGTGTTGTGAACAGAACCGTGCCTTGCCGTATAGGAATGTACTTGGATTCGATTTCGAGGTTATCGAGATTGTCGATGACCATGATCCATTCTCCGCTTTCCGAACTTTCCAGCCAGTGCTTTACTGCATCTTGAAGTGCGCTTTGATCTTCACTCAGTGCCTTAATTCCAATCCGCTTGGCAATATCTTGATAGCTCTCTTGGAATGTCTCCTTGGAATTTGCATGTACCCAGAATATGCTTGTAGCCGGCCGTTCTTTCCAACACCGATAACAGTACTCAACAGCAATAGTTGTCTTGCTTTTTAAAGTCAGCTGAAGCTCACATTGGCGGAAAAGGGCTCATTACCCCATCCCTCCAAGTGCCCATAGCGCAGCCCGAGGCTGGGTATCTTTCTTCGGCGTCAGCAAATCGTCTAGCTGGCCTTGAACATCTTTCCGCTCCACGTAGTTCGGATTGTGAGGAAACGGCACCATGAATTGGCGTTCCGCGGATGTCCCAGACCGAGACGCTCTTGGAGGGTTAGATTCTGTAGTTACTTCATGTTGGACATGTACCTAAAACATACCAGAAGCAGACACCAACGGTCCACTGATGTCAATAAGACTTTGGGTGTATCCACTTAGTCGCTCCAGGAGTCCTTGAAGCTTTTTCCTATCAAGAATAGCCCACTTTATGCCCTGGATAGATATGTCCGACTTCGCAACCGTGTCTCCAAGCACTTCGAGCTGATCGCTAGTCATATTATGTGGTAATATTTCTTCCATTCTGTAGTGGAAGTTCGCAGGAGACGACGAGCGCTGGGGTTTTTCTATCTCACTGGATCCCACCATCCATCTGGGTCGGCGAAAGCGGCGGAAAAGGCGGCTCACTGAATTTTTGTTCTCGACACGCTTGACGGTTGGGACATATTCGTCCTCCATAGCAGCCATACTGGTGAATAAATAAGCAATCCGAGCAAGCGTCCCAATGATAAGGAGGTATCGCTCCCTCTCAGGCGACTTTGGGTCGTCTGATAGTTTGGCGCGATTAATGCTATCTTTCCAATCCCGAAGCTTTTGTTCTTCGAGCTTGATGCTGTGGATGTAGTGGTCAACGTCAGCGGAGACATGACTGGCATTGGTTAGAACATCATAGCCTTGGAGACCGGCTTGCAAAAAGAGAGCTGCAAGCCCAGGAACTCCGATTGCGATGCCTATTGCTTCCATGTCGACGACGATGAAACGGAAGGAAAGCGACGGTGTTTGGTGAGTGCTGGCAACAAAGCTGGTGGTTTTGTCTGACCCCACACATCAACTTGAGCACATGTGCCCACCTCTTTGTGACGACCTGTACCCAGCGCTGCGTGACTGTGCCCACTTGACGAAAGACATTTATGCTGGCGCAGGCGGTACGCGCCCTTTACGGGAGGACTTTGCAGTTGTTACCTATTCATGGTTACACACCACTGTACGACGCGTCTATTGCTGGTTGGTGGGACGGTGCTGTCTATTCATGTTACACAACTACACTGCCACTTCCAGCCATCTCCTCACGTTGCGCTGTCGTCTAGCCAGCTGCCTTATCACCAACGATCTATCGCAGGTCATAGAGAGCGATGATTAGCCTGGCTCGAGTGATTGGGAAACTCAAGACATCACCTTGCAAACGAGGCGTGGTGCTGGTGTCGCATCATCGCGCGTCTACAGGTTATCAAGAGCGGGGGTGGCTGAGCCGCATGTTGCAGCACAGAGTTTGTGGCTGACCCGACACTAGCCCCCTCAACCCTCCATCCCTGCTTTCCTCGACCAACTCACACTTCCTCCATCCACCACATTCTTCTGACACTTAGCGAAGGTTTTTGATAGTGAAAGGGAATTGAAAATGAGAGATGTACAGCCGATCAATAGTTTGAAAGATTAAGGCACAGCCGGGTATGCTGTATGGATATGTTTTTGTCTGTTTTTCCTTGCGGCACCGCACCATGAATCTCCATTTCATGTGATCTATGGAGATAGCGGTATGCGTAATGCTCCTTGCAGAAATTACGGTGAAAGCGTTTGTTTTCATAAATTCTCATAGCATGCCGCTCAACAGATTGAGCCGAAATACCAGTAAATATCAATTTGAGTGATGGGATGTGATTCATACACATGACGAACTGAAATCGCATAGAAGTCATGGGCAGATATACTTCCCCCCCTTTCGGGATCGTATTTCCGTTGCAATTCCATGTTCTTTTTCCAAATGTCTATTCAAATTTCCTTTGGTTTGGAAAAGCTTAGGCGTTACGCAATTGGTGCATGTATAAAGACGATCACTGGTATGCACCCGGATATGGTTATTAAGCATATCTTGTGTCTGAAACAGCTGTAGAGTTCAGTAACTGTACGTCGCACAGCGCGACAGGGACATATTGATTGCAAGTGGGACAGTTTGACATTTCGACAGTACCAGAGGATAAGATTTGACGACAGGACGACGTGAGGACTCCAAGCAAGGACGGAATAAGGTGAGGACGTGAAGAAGGACGAGACGACGTGAGGACGAGAAGGTGAGGACGAGAAGATGTGAGTTCGCGCCTCACCTTCGGGATTTGTTTCGGAAAACAATTCATGATGGAATGAGTAGTGACTGGCAACCCATTAACGGGCGCGATTTCCCATTTCAGGGCTCAAAAAGTAGCAACGGTCATAACCATCGTTCTATGACTGTGACCACTCTCCCATTTCAGGTTACTCACAATGGCAGCGACCAGAAAAACGCCCGCCCGAGCGACCGCGTCCCCCCACCGACTCCAGAGCTTAAACGATCGTACCTCATACGTCGGCTCCCTACCATCCATCGCCCTCGTCCGAAGAAAGGCCGCTGAAGATGCGTGACTCTGACTCCGTTCCAGCGAACGCGCTGTGGAGGAAGTTGCCCCCTTTCCTGACACCCAACTAACCACCGACGATGACAATGATAATGCCAACATCGTCGCCTGCCCTCCGAACGACACCCCGCTGAACTCAGAAGCGAATAACCATGACGGAAGAAAGAGCGCCAGGTTGCTGTCATGGACGTCGGCGGTGTTGCTCGCTGCAACGTGAAGCTATAGCAACCAACCGTGGGAATACGGTCAAGTCGACAAGAGACTGCGTCTCTTAGCTGTGGCGGCGCTGAATACAAGAGAAACTGGTCACAGCTGAATCAAGAGAAACGATTCACTGGTCAACTCAATGTATTCGAAGAGGTGTCGCTATCCTGCTTCTTGACGTCTATCTATCTATCTATCTATGAGCATTCCGAGCATCTAGCGAAAGAGAAATGGAAACTAACACCACGGGCACGGGATCTAGCCCACCAACTCGGCCCCCACGGCACCATCCCCTCCTCCCACCTCCTCTGCGCCCTCTTCATACAACCCCCCGAATCCCTCCACCGCTCGCACCACGTTTCCTACCCGATCGACATCTGGTCCCTCGGCTGCACAATCCTCGAGCTCTGGAAGGGGGGAAGCCGCTCTTCAATACTATCTTCATCGCCGGCGAATACCAGCCCGCAGAACATTGGAGGCAGATGAAGTGGCTCCAGGGGAAAATGGATACGGTGATGTCGCAGAGGGGGATTAGACCCGTGACCAAGGATGCCGAGAGGAGGAAGTGGGTGAAGAGCGTGTTGAAGGGCATGTTGAGGTTGAGGCCTGGGAAGAGGCCGACGGCGGAGAAATTGTATTCGTTGAGAGCACCAAAGTAGTGGGAGTGGTGATTGAAGTGAGGCCGGGGCTGGTCGAAGAGTGACCTCTCCGCTGTAAGGTGCTGTAGCGGTCGGTCACGGTCGTCGGTGGTGGTCTCGTGGCCGCCGCCGCCGCTACTGCACTCCATAACGTATATACCCACCACAACAATCTCATAATTTTAATAGAGACGTAGACAGACTATTGCACCTAACTCCCTTCATCCATTCCCTCCCTCCCATACCCGTCGTTTTCCATCCCGCGCCGAGCTTCACACCCCCTCACCCCCCACCCCGTGATCGCACGTGGTGGCGAGTGACGACGACAACGACGTTGCGCCACCACACCACCACGGTAGACAACACCCACAACCCCCCCCACAATGCATCATCCCCAACGCCATTCTTTACCGGTTTTTTTTCAGCTAAGCTCTGTGGTACCGGCGCATCACAGTGCCAGCATCATCATGCCAGGCGTTCGCTTCTACTCGGGAGATTTCCTATTGCAGTGGTGGTACATACATTTCATCTCGCACTGGATGCACTGCAGTGGACTCGAGGGTTTGGACTCCGAGTCGAGTCGATCCAGATAGCACTAACTAACTTGAACAAATTAGTATGAAGCTCGCGCGAGAATATAATACAATACAATGCAAGAATAACTTACGATGAAGATCCGCGGCGCTTGAATGTGCATGTAATATAGATCATGATTATCATGATGATGCTAGATGCGATCGTGGATGATGGATGATGATCCGCCCGGGGAACGGAAATTTGGGGGTTGTGGTTCAGGTTGTGTAGAGTTGGTTACGTTACGACAGCAACAGAAACAGAAACAGTTATAGCTAGGCTGCTACAGGAGTTGTGGGTTTAGGCGGGTTTCGGTACGGTACTGTTCGAGTGGGTTAGCGGGTAGTAGTTATAGCGAAGGTTGGGGGGGAGGGGGATGATACTTGAGTACGCGCTGTGGGACATGGTCAACTTGAAGGAGGCGGCGAAGGTCGGGGCTCACGGGAGGGAAGACGTGCGGGCTTGGGGGGCTTGGAGGGTATTTGTACTCGGTTATTGTGCCCCCGTTTGAGTGTCATTCATCTACTAGTACTCGTCACTGGCATCCATGTGGACGCTGGTCACGGTGGCGGGAGGGTCATATGTCGTTGTTGTGTTTTCGATGTTCTCGCTGTTTCTGCGGTTTCATCACCGGCAGCGGCAGCGGGAACTGGCACCAAAACCCATCAACATCATGATCGATCTCCCTATCCCAACCCCAGACCCGAGGCGAATCGTGATAGCATCCCCCTCCCCATCGCCACGGTACTCTAGGCCTCGCGTCAGTCAAATGGACTTGTGCGTCCGCTTCTGTACGCCGATGCTGGTCGGCTCTTGTCCTCGCCAACACGGCCTTTGAGGGAGGACATTGCGGTTGTTGCATATTCATGGTCATGGTTACACACCACTGTACGGTGCGTCCATTGGATGGGACGGTGCTGCCTATTCATGTTACACAACATTACACAACTACACTGCTACTCCCAGCCATCTCCTCACTTTGCGCTGTCATTGAGCCTGTCTCCTCATCCTCTGCAAGCAGTTTTACATGCCGCCGGCAAATACCAGTGTTTGGCATCAATACAACACCAGATGCCTTGAGTAAATCTGCTGCGTCGTCACCAGCGATCTATAACAATTTTGAGCGATGATTTGCCTGGCTCAAATGATTGCACCATCGCGCGTCTCATACCTTATCATGAGCGGGGGTGTGGCTGAGCCGCATGTTGCACAGTATTTGTGGCTGGCCCGACACCAGCCCTCTCAATCCTCCATCCCAGCTTTCCTCAACCAACTCACACTTCCTCTATCCACGACATTCTTATCTGACGCTTCATCACCATGCCATCATCGTCCGTCGTCCTCCACCAAATCAAGTCCCCCCCCAACCTACTCATGTCATGGCCAGAAAACACCCACAGAATTCTTACTACTTCGACAACACCAATCCTGGCGGCTGGGATATTTGCGACTTCCTAAGCTCCTCCAACACTACTGCCGAAAGTTACAAGAACAATATCGACCACTGGATGAATTCCCTTGCATCCATTAAAGACTGTCCCACCACGAACTGTTGCTCCGCCGAAACAAAATCGAAAGCCTCTCAACTCTTTCACATATACAAATCATCCACTATTGCCACCGTCTGCATGTGAGGAGCATTATTCAACAACGGAGCGCCACAACCCATTCAGTCAGTCACCATGGTTGATTCGCCTTAGCCAGCCTTGCTTAGGTGATCACAGCTCATCACGCATCAACCTGCGATGTATCGATTTTCGTCACAAGCTTGAACTCACTTTTGTTCCTATCCTACCCAATACCAAAAATAAAAAAATAAAAATCCATCCGCCGTCCCGTTATACAATCAAACACGTCTCAGTCATGAAAAGTCATCCACATTACAAAAACCTAGGCTGATCCACAGCTTATTTGTCAAACATGGAGTTCGCCTGCTCAATAGCCTTCTTGCGAGTTTCCTGGGTCAATCCATCCATCACAGACTTTCGGGGACGGAACTTGCGCATGTTGAAGACTGGTGGGGTGTTAGCTACGTTCACAGTGAGAGTGCTTTTACATACCACCGGTGATACCGTTCTCGTCGTTCTGGACGAATACAAAGCGCTCACTCTTGGACCAGGCGGTGAGTTCAATGCGGTAGACCTAGAGGTAGGTTATCGGCATATGCGTGTTCAGGGACACCAAGGTAGAATTGTGCGAACCTTGAAGTAGGGACGGTCAATGTCGGGATAGCGGAGGACACCAATGTCCAGGATAGTCTGCTCATGCTGCTCGTTTTTGTAAATAAAGGTCGGCACATCCTCAATCGTGGCACCAGATTGGGCCACAATGTTGGCCAGTGATTTGATATCGATACCTGTAGCATCGATGACATCTTGGTCTTTGATGAGATTCGTGAACCAGGTCAAAACCTAGCATCATCAGCATCATGATCCACGTTGCTCAAGTAGTAACACGTACCTCTCTGACAATGGAACTATCCGGGCTACCATTAAACTTGAAAACGTTTACACCCTTGTGGGTGTAGACATCATTGCGGTTCACCTCCTCGTCGTAGCTCTCAATGAGAGGGTTGTTTTCCATGGTGCCGATGACACGCATCCACGTCCGCTCCTCACCTGGAATCTTGGCGATTTCTTCGGTCGTGCCCGCAATCATGATCTGGAGCTCTTCATCAAGATGCTTGATGACATCGGACATGCCTTCGGCCTTGGAAGGAGCAAGCTTGGAGGTGACGTGGTCACCACGGGTGGCGGTGTGAAGGTCCATCTGTGGATCGAGTCAGCGGATATCATTCATTTGCGGGGAAATTATGGACAGAGTCGAGAGAGGGATCAAATAACCAAAAGGAAACAAATTTAAGGTGGGATTTTGAGGCTGAAAGTAGCGTGCCTTGGAGAAATCGATATCCTTAATAATATCCTTCACATCCTTGCCGTTGACGAAAAGCTTAGCAAGCTCGAAGGCAGTGAGTCCACTGTCCCCCATAATGATTGATTGAATGTGGATAGGTTAAGAAGAGGAGATAAAGCGGATAGAAGCGTGTTGTCTGTAGAGAAGTATTGATGTGTGAGTGTGAGGAGCGTGGTGTTGTGGTCGTGATGGGCGGTGAGCTTGAGATGCCATTATCTGGTTCCGGGCTACTGGGCGATGTTTCTCCTTCCGGAGTTGTGGTCGTGATGGGCGGTGAGCTTGAGATGCCATTATCTGGTTCCGGGCTACTGGGCCACGTTTCTCCTTCCGCGGCCGGAGTTCTGGTCGCGATGGTTTGTGACCTGACAGCGCTGTCTTCTTCTTCTGGTCCGAACGACATGTTTGGAGTGACAAACTTCTCTTTAGCAGAAGACAGCCCCAGGATCTCCCTGTGCGAGGCTGGCAACCCCTCTATCTCTTCCTCATCATCGCTCTCTGTTTCATTCCCAGGGAGAATCCACCCGCCCCTCATCGTCAGACCTCTCTGACGCCTCCCTGCATGATCCAACACCTTCATCCAAGCTTGCAGTGCGTCATCCGGAATTTTCAAACCTCCTTTTGTCCAGCGCTTCGCTAACTCAAAAGCTTGGGCTGATGGTCGCGCCGCATCACCCTTTCTAAACACTCTTGATCCTCTCAAATACGTAGCTGTCGCTGCTTTTAACGCTGTTGCAGCTGTTTGCACGTCCGAGGCATTTGATACGAGGGGCCATAGCCTCTGATATATTCCTGTCCCAGTTTGTTCAGTGTCCAGGAAGTAATCAAGTGCATCTGACATGCCAGCATCGTCGAAAAAAGTCCTCAACTTCTGAATCACTTTCACCTTTTTCCCGGCCTCTCGGTTGTAACTCGCTACTACCACCCTTCCCTGCTCGGTTGGGTCTACCAGCTCAGTGATTTCATCAACCGAAAGCTCGCAGTCCAGACTGAGTGCCTGGTACCTGCGCAGAATATCGCCAATTATTACAGCGTATCGGTTGGAATGGACCAGTGCACCAGCAACAATTTCTGCACCGCGGTTGATGATATTCGCAGATTTGTTGGCCGATTCTTCCGATTGTAACAGACTCTCCCAATAATCCGCAATGTAACGAGTGTCAGCTGTAGCCAGGTCCATGTTGAATGCATTTAACTGGTCCTGGGTGTACCGGCGCTGGCTGGGACTTCCTGGGGTAGAGTTTGAGGCGGAGTTCGAGGTCGAGTTGGCTGCAGAAGAAGAAAGGCCGATGGCGGGCATGGAGGCGGGAGGAGTAGGCAAGTCGATCGCGGACTTCTTCTGCTTGTTGGGCTTGGAGCTCATCGTTTTGGCTGGGACTATAATTAGTTGGCTTCCATACCCACGCAAGCTTGACAGTTTGCAATCTGGATACTTACGAGGGTCAGGATATTGTTCTTCTTGATACACAAGAGCGGCAGAGTCCAGATCTGAGTTGTTCGGCCACAAGGAATCAAACAGACATTGAAGATGAGTGAAGGGACGAGCTGGCTGGGAAAGATTTGATCTTTTTGATAAGGTTGTAATGGAATCTAAGGGTGGTGAAGTTGCAGAAACACTGACGGATGATTGGGGCGAGAAGGCTGCTTGGGGTGGAAGGACGGGCAAACCATTTCATATGGGCATCTCCCATCCCTTTTTTTGAGGTTTCATCGACACAAACTTTGCGTGTTGGGAACTGGGATGCTTGAGCCCCTCAAGTTGCGTTCACCTTGCTCAGGCCCAAACGAATCAACACAACAATGCGCTGGGTGTTTGCAATCCTACTCCATGCATTTCAATAGAGAGGGGCGGTACTGACTGGTATGACACGCCGGCCTGCTCACTTCGGTATTCTCGAGGTTGTCTATGCTCGCAGGCATATACTTTTCCTACAGCCTCATGTGCGAATTAGATAACCATGCATGAAGGCGATCACCAACACTCCGGGACTCAGGCTTTTGCAATGTGGTGACGTTCCTTCATTCTATTGTCAACATGAATGTTTACGACCAAGTTGGACTGGCTGTAGATTCTGCCACATTCCCATTCCTTCCGTATTCTGTACGACAGGAACTTTGCAAACAAAGGAAAGGAATGCCGTCAAAGTAGAAGTAGTTGCATCCACGGGGAATATTGGGCCACCAGCAGATTGACCATATTCGGTAGTGGATAGAAGTGGCACTGGAGACATGGAATTGGCGGTGGATAAAGCAGAATGCAGCTAGCTTTCAGAAGTATCGTGCATCTCCAGATTATGGAAAACCCTTCTGGATCAGACAATGCATGGCGTGATTGATGGTACTCTGCTGCTGAACGAGACATATTTACCATTGTAGCTGCAGCAGCGAGAGTTGGAAGTTCCTGCTGGAGGTACATCTCATGCATCTTGGAGTAGCACATGCTGAGGTGGAGGATTATCGCTCTCAGAAGCTATCGTGAGTGGTGTAAAACGGTAAGAAGGCTTCTAACATCAGATGATAGGTTCTTTTCTCAAACCACGGGTGGACTCACGGAGGTAGAGAGGAAATGGGGAGTCACAGCGATATGGTACGCCGACGACATAGCGTGGATAGCCATGGAGAACAGTGTCAGAGACGCCACGGCGCGCCTAAAAGAAGCAGCACGCCTGTCAGCAATCTGGGCTTCTCAAAATGCGGTTGAATTTGATTTAGCGAAAACAGAAGCCATACTCTTCTCCCGGAGGAACGACAACAAATTTCGCACAGCACTGGAGACTTACAGCATCCGAGTCAGTCAAGCAAAGGTCCGCTACAACCGCTCAGCCACGAGGTGGCTAGGTGTATGGATGGGCAGCCATCTCAGACTCCGGGAGCACCACAATGTCCGTATGCGGAAGGCTAAGGTAGCGGGAGCCCGGTTACGAAGATTAGAAGTCACCCAAGGACTCACCCCAGCACACGTGAGGAAAATACAGATGGCAGTAGTCCAACCCATCATGTTGTATGGCTCTGATCTATGGTGGGGGATGTCCGCCAACGACACGCGCGTAGAGGAGATCCAGAAGCTTATCAATAAGCAAGCACGGGCAATAACGGGGCCCTACGGACCACACCCATCGGCCTATTGATAAAGACAGTTGGATTGCGTGAGGCCCCGAGCCTGCTCACTTACAGACAACGGACGTACGCAATGCGAGCTCTGACACTGCCACCCGACCGCACACTGAGGCACCTCATACCACCGGAAGTGTTTGGACTACGTAAGAAGGCCAAAACGCTGAGAGACCTCCTCCGCAAAAGAATAGAAGAAGCGGCCTCGTTGGATAGGGGAGCAGAAATGACCCTTAGCCGTTTTACGCAGCCGGAGATTCCCATAGGACGGATCCACATCCAGAAGACAGACAAAGCAACGCTCACAGCCAACCAGCATAACTATCCACCGGCGGGGACAGTGGTCTTCTGGACGGATGGATCCCGCAATCTCGAGGGACGCATCGGGGCAGCCACAGTACGACGTGACAACGCTGGGAGCTGGATCAAGAATCAATGGTACATAGGAACAACAAAAGAGGTCTTTGACGCGGACTACTTGCCATATCGGAAGCACTACGCGAGGCCTCTCGTCCTCTAAATTCGGAACCATTCACTATCCTCAAAATCTTCTCAGACTCCTAGGAGGCACTGAGGAGAATAAATTCAGGGGAAATCGGACCGGGAATGCTCGCAGCGGAAGACATCAGAGACTACCACCGGAGGCTAGCAGACATGGCCATAGAAGTCCACTTTCACTGGGTTCCCGGTCATCGCAACGTAACCGGCAACGAGTCTGCGGACTCGGCAGCCCAAGAAGCAGCCTCCCTCCACAGAGAGCAACAGAACACCAGACGCTTTGGAAACATATCACTCTCTCACATTAAGTGAAGAGTGAAGGAAACGATATGGAAGGAGGCGAAAGAGTGGGCAAGCAATATGTGTGGGCGATACTACCCACACAGATTCAAACTCCACCATACTCAAAATCCCGACCGAACGGCCATGGCAGCTCGGAAAAGCCTGGCTCGCAGGTACTTCAGGTTTGCCACAGACACAGGCATAACAGCAGTGTACCTAAAAAAGATTAAGAAAGCGGAGAACGAAGAGTGCTGGTGGTGCGGAGCCCCCCGGCAGAACCGCGTTCACCTATTCAAGGAATGCAGATACTGGAGAAGGCAACAAGAGAAGCTCTGGAAAGACCTCAGGCAGGTAGGCCTCACAAGGATGCACGCACTCTCTTCCGTGTTCGCAGAGCCAAAGGCCACGGCAGCCATCCTCGAGTTCCTGGAAGCCACAGACGTAGGGAAAGTGTACAACGAAGAAGAAAAGAACTGGCAGGAGGAAGAACGATTTGAACGCTGGGGGTGGGAGGAAGCTGAAGAGCAGGAGAGTGAGGATGCGGAAATAGAAGCAGAAGATAGAGGGTGAGGGGTGGTTTTCATTACAACGAGTCAGAAAGAGGAGAGAAGGAGCTTGAGCGATGGTCACTGGAGCTCAACTCAAATGGCATCCCTCGCCAGGGCGAAGCGGTCGCGAGAGCAAAGGTTGAAAGTGGGTGAAGTAATGATTCTAGAAGAAAAGAAGGAAATGAACCAACGGGGAGGGGGAGAGGATGAGTGTATGTAGTTGTCGCGCCATATCCCTACGGGACGCATGCGCTAAAATGAATTCAATCAATCAATCAATCAATCGATCGATCGTAAGCGTTTAACTCCGTGTATCCAAAAAGATTTTGTACCTCATTGCAAGCTTGGCAAACTGGCATCTCGATAATAGATGGAAACGATGGAATGGCGTCAAAGTGTGCTCACGCGACAGTGTTTTCTAAACACCTAAGCACCCGCGTCAGGATGTAGCGATCAAGTGAGGATCGATGGTAGAAGTGAGGAAATTTATGCGATCCATTAATGGGCGCCGACTACCATTTCAGGCACCAAAAAGTAGTTACGGTCGTAATTATCGTTCTATGACCGTAGATACAATATCTTTGAGCCGGCAATTTATGTAGTCACATATTTTAGTTAGCACTGCCAGTCGGCCCTGCATGAGACAAATATAGAGCTGGAATTGCTACGAGAAGAGGTCATGAAGCTTCTAAAGCAAATTACAGAAGAAGAAACGCGGAGGCTTGAAAAAGGGAAATCCAACCCTCTCAACCAACGCATACCCCCAACCCCATCACGACATTTAACATGGGCCCAACAAGTCAAGAAGGGACTACCGGCAATCCCCCATGGAGGAGGAGATGGAAGAAGAGACGGAAGAGGAGACGGAGGGGAAAGCGGAGGAGGAGACTGGAAGACGGTCACACCGCGCAGACTGAAGAAGAGAATGGAGACAACAGACGTATCACCCAGGAACCACGCCACCAGCACCGAAAGACGGTTTATAATCGAGAGAAGGAAAGAAGGGGGGCCCTGCCCGACCTCAGAATTAGTGGTGGCCATGAACGCTGCCCTTAACGAACCCAAAGCCCCACCGCATATCCGAGTTCAGACAGTAGAGGTAAACCGAAAGGGGTCGGTTACAGCCAAGATGGGGCCCAAGGCTACAGGTATTATGGCTTTAAAATACAAGAAACACTCATGAGAGCAGCTGGGGAAGCAGACCGCGCAGTCGAAGAATTAAAGGCCAACGAGACCTGGCACAGACTGAAGCTTCACGCAATGAATTTGAACCGATACTACCATCCGGAAAACGACTTCAAGACACCAGAAGAGGGTCTCGCTCGCCTGAAGAGGATATTCTCAATGCGTACCCCGAAATGGACATCCCTCTCACCCCGAAATGGCTTCTCCACCCGAAAAGCTACGAGAAAAGGCCAATACTGCCTCCTGCTCAACGGTAATACTCGCATTGCGAGATGGAAAAGACGCAGAAAGGATCAAGAAGGCCTATGGATATACTGGAAACAACATACGGTGGAAAATTACATACAAACGGGTCCAGACGCATTTTGCGGAATATGCTGCGGATGGGGACATGGAGCCCACCGCTGTGAACGAGCGGACAAGCCAGCTTGCCTACTATGCGGGGAGGGCCATTTAACGAAAGACCACAAATGCTGCAAAGAAGAGTGTATGGCCGGCCCTGGTAAAGGTTGCCGCCATCTGATTAAAAAGTGCTGCAACTGCGGAGGATCACATACAGCCAGGTCAGACGAATGTTGGTGGTGTCGAGAACCTCAAAAAACCGAGAACACCTCTTTGAAGAATGCAGACACTGGAGAAGGCAACAGGAGAAGCTGTGGAAAGACCTAAAGCAGGTCGGCCTCACAAAAAGGCACGCACTCTCTACTATTTTCGTGGAACGGGGGGCTACAGCGGCGATTCTGAATTACCTGGAAACGGCAAATTGTGGGGAAGGTGCAGAACGACTCAGAAACGAGAGAGGAAGAAGAGAAGAGGGCGGAGGAGTGGGGGTGGGAGCAGCACGAAGAGGGAGAAGCTGGAACGGAAGAAGGAGGGGAGTAGGAGGCGTCGAAAGCGGAGAGCGGTGAGAACAGAGAGCGGAGAGAGCGGAGTGCGGAGGGGAGGAGGGGAGGTGACACACACAATAATGAAAAGGAAGAGGAGAAAACGTGCCTAGCAGCTCGCTAGCACAATTTAAAAGGCGGCCATCGCCAACGCGAAGGATCAGCGAGAAATAGGGTTGACCGTGGACGAACCTCGATGTATTTAGAAGACCTGTAAGAAGCAGAACTAAAAGGGGAGGGGGAGGGCGGAAGCTGTAGAGTAGATGACGCGCTATATCGCAAAGGGACGCATGCGCTTAAATGATATCAATCAATCAATCAATCAAGCCAGTGGGCTGGTGAACGGATTTGGTAAGGAGAGATGGGAAAGTGAGGGAGCGTGGAGGACATATAAAAAGGCAGGGCTGGAAAAGAAGCATCTTATGAGTAGATTAAAATACATATTAGTTACTGGTGGTCATGAACCCAGGGCTCGATGGGATTTTCGGTCGTGGTCATCCAAGTCGTTGTGGCTGTGGTTGGTCCGCGGTCGTCATATTTGTGCAACTGCAGGTTTCGATAGAATTTGTTTGTTGGTGCGCGGGCCACTTTTGAATGAATGAATGAATGAATGATGGCAGGGAATAGATAGATAAGGGAAGCATTATTGGAGGGTAGTACCTGTGTTGGTGTAATTGTGGAGGTTCCAAGGGGAGGGGGTTTGGTAAGGATGGGTGGAGGGTGGGTAACGAGAATATTGACTACAGTGGGAAACATTTTGTAGTGTCCAGAACTCCAGTCTCCAAGCGTACCAACAAGTTAGACCTATCGGGATTGTATTGTTATCCGTTCGAGCGGG
The DNA here is from genome assembly GCA_004786065.1 of Ascodesmis nigricans. Lineage (NCBI taxonomy): Eukaryota > Fungi > Ascomycota > Pezizomycetes > Pezizales > Ascodesmidaceae > Ascodesmis > Ascodesmis nigricans. The sequence continues at coordinate 41,464 of ML220157.1, read as the reverse complement.
TGAATTTTGGGAGAATTGAGCTTCAGCAAGTCGATAATGCTATACTCAGGACCATGTCCACTGACTCCTTCTAATGTTCTTGCTCTAACTATATACAATCACCACATCCTGCATTATACCGAGGGGGGATAAACAAGTTGATCCATATTCTGACTGGTTTTGAAACGTCAATGTCAACGTGAGCGGGAAGAACAAAGGGAATATACATGACATTTCTGCGACCCCACACTCGTACACTGTAACGGGTACCGGGGGATCGTCAATCAACATGATCATCATTCAAAACTTCACCTGTCGCTGGGATGTAGTACGAGACAACACTGTCGCTGGTCAGCATCCGCCTTGTCGAAGTTAACATCAAGGCGAAGGTACTTCACAGAGTATCTCCCGTCGACTATTACTTTATCTTCTGTCATGACACAAATTTCTTTGATTGCCGTGAAATCACACCTCACCAAAGCCTATCCACATACTACGCTTTGTCTTTTTGACGAATGTATTGAGCTACATCCTTTGAGCGTCAAAGCTCGAGTCCATTATGAATCCCCCACATTCAATCTTTATCACCCCCGGCCCGTGTCCAACGGCTACCCACATCGACTGTGTAACTTTCCCGCCATGGGATTATGGGTATAGCCTTTCACCTTCGCTTTTCCATTTGTATTCGATACTTTGCGCCACCAAAACCCTCGACTTTGACAAACGGGTTCTCCATAACCCCAGAACCACGTTTATCAACATCAACGATCTTTCTTTCACCATTCAATTCTCAATCCCGACTTCTTTCTCAACGTTGAATCGACGTCAGTAGAAGCAAATATAATAATACACCCTATCTTCTTCTACATCTCTCCATCTCTCCGCCCCACTATCCCACCACTCCACTCCACCAATACCGCCTCTCCTCCTCCTCCCCAAATGTATTCCCTCCCCACCTTCCCACTCACCCCCCTCACACCCCATCGCCACCTCACCACCACTCCCTTATCAATCTACAGCACCGCCACAACCGACCCAAACGCGCGGAGTACCATCGCCGCGGACCGGTCAAGTGATGTGGTTCGGTACCCGTGGTGTTTTGGAACCCAGGGGTCAGTTTTTATCGCGAAGGAGGCGGGGGTTGGGGGGGGGTTGGAGGGGGATGGTGATGGGGGTGGAGAGGAAGTGGTAGAGATGTCATATCGGGCCGCGACATATGGGTCTGGGGAGTATCATGACGACGATGCGGACAACGTGAACGATTACGGTGACGAAAAAGACTACGAAGACAAAGGAGACGGCAACGCTGAAACTAAAACTCACCACGAAGAAAACGAAGCTACCCAAGACGACGACGAAGACAAAGAAAATGGCGAAAACAACGACTACCGTAGCAATCCCGACCACCACCAAACCTCACCACCACCACTCCCGTACCCGTACCCAGCCCCATCACTCTCACCATCACCCTTTCAATCCTCCTGGATCTCCCGCACCCGCGCCGAATCTCTCGCTGGGATTGCCCCGCTGAGTATCATAAAACGGCGCTCCGTCACGCGATCGCAAACCCGTTCTCGGTCTCTCCCAACGCCTCCTCACAACTCTTACAGCTTTCACAGTCCCCAAGACACTTCAACTCCATCCAGAAGCCATGATAGTGAGAGTGGAAGTTATGGTGACCGATCAGGGCCAATATCGGGGAGTATAATGCGGGGCTTACGACGGAAATCCCGTTCCGACAGTAGAGGAGCCTCAGAACTATCGCTCCGGGAACGGTACCGACGGGACTCTCTTTCCTCCTCCGCCTCCTCTTCCACCTCTTTTTCCTCCTCCTCCTCCTCCGGGTCACCATCACACAGTGGCTCTAACTCACCAATCCCCGTTCCATGCTCCTTCAACGCCATCCCGCCTGGCTGGAATTCACGATCTTCATATTCTTCATCCTCCTCCTCTTCCTCATCATCCTCCTCCTCCGGAGCAAGCTACCACACTGCACGCTACACCTTCTACTCCCCCTCCTCCCACGCCCTCCCCTCCTCCAACCCACCCCTCTCAACTCCCCTCGCCCCCCATCCCCTCACGCCCTCCTCCCGCTCTCCAAACCCCGACAAAACCGGCACGATTCCGTCCCTCACCACGCCCCACGCACTCTACCCCACCAGAGACCTTGTTCTCCGACGCTGGGTACGGCAGTGTGAAGGGTGTGGGAGCGCGGTTGATGTGCCTTGTAGACGGTGCGTGCATATTGCGACGGAGGGAGACGGGCGTGGGTGTAGGTGTTGGTTTCGCGGGCAGGTGAGGGGGTGGGTTTGTGCCGGGTGTGGGGGGAAGTGTAGATGGGATATCGGAAGGGAGGGGGAGGTTTGTTGGAGGCAGAGTTGTTGGAATTGTGGACGGAGTACGGATTTGAGGTATGATGGGGGGCAGTGGAGGGTTTGGATGTGGGAGGATGAGTGGTTGGGTGTAAGTGATATGATGATGGTACGTTAATGAAAATGTGAATTATGGGATGTGGGGATATATAATGTGTCCGCTATCCAGAAGTTTCCCAATTGTGGGCCTTATGGTAATGATAACCCAAATCACTTTACATGTCACCAGTCCGTACCCAGAAACATGCACTGGAAGCAGAAAATTATGAACCCTGTTAACCTTTTTCATTCGAAGACTACCTCTAAGACAATACAACCTAATCATAACAATGCACTCATACAACTGATGCCCCACTATCAGAATATCAACCTTCATCGCAACACACCAAGGCAAGGTGGCCACATTCATATACAACCGCCAGCAGTCATGCAGAATTGACCTAAGCTGCATTGTTCCCACAACCCTCCACGCGATCAACCTTCTCAAACTCAGCTCGGCAAATAGCGCTGATAACATCTCGGGGCATATCATCGTAGAACTGCAGAATCACAGTACCATCATCGGACACGATCTTCTTGTACCGGCCAAGTCCACTCCCTACTGGTTGAGTATCCGTCACGGTCACTGTGGAAACTGCCTGGTCGTCAGCGGAGGAAGCCGCTCCGGAGGTCTCGTCGCCTTTGACCTCGTTGTTCTCAGCGGCAACAACCTCAACATCAATTTTCTCTGGGGCCTCGACGGTGACTTTGACTGTATGAGCGGATGATGCTACGAAATATCAGTGGGTTGAGTAGAGTAGCGGGGCCTTGTGACGATGAACGTACTAGTGTCAGAAAGATCTGTGTTGGATGATTCTGCAGTAGCATCGCTGGAGGATGCCAACGCGGCAGCCCCAGGAGAGCTGGTCCAGCCTCCCTGCCCATATCGTGTTCCTAGCGAGGCCTCTGGGGTGTCAACCTCCCGATTGACTACTTCGGGCGCCACTATTCATCTGTCAGCAAGTTGTCGTTCAATTTCGCACCCATCCACCACTCACAAATTGAATTGCAGTAGCATCGGCCGTTAGCAACCTCTTCATCAGGGCAGAAGTCGACAAGAGTGATGCTGTATTTCTCGACATGATCGATGCGGATGCAAGAAAGGCCACTGAAATCAGGCTCCGAGACTGTGATAATGATTAGCAGAAGTCTTTTGAGCAAAGAGGATAAGACATACGCTCAGCAGGCTTGGTGAGAGTGTCTTGCTGAGATACCACTGGAGCCCCCAAAACAGCGGGAAGAACTGACAAAAGTAAGACGCTTGCTTTGCCGGCCATTGTGGAAGATTTGCTGTTGTCGAAAAGAGTGACAAGCGAGAAAGAAACGAGTGTAACGCGTATGATCGATGGCAAGGGCGTTCGAAGGCGAGATGGAAGTATAGTAGGGTGAGAGGGAGCTGATGAGTGAGAAGAAACTGGATATAAAGGGTGAGCGGAGCGGATGGGTCGTAAAGACTGTAAACTAGCCGGGTAATCAGCTAGGTTGATGCGGAGCGGAGAGCGGGAGCGGGCAGAACTTTATCTACGCCAGACGACCAGTTCCCATGGTTCTTGGGTAGATAAATTAAGTTTATTGATCGTGGCGCAACTAATCGCGACAAATCTAATCGCGACAAATTCAATGTAATCAGTGACCATAACAACCAGTCAACCTTATTACTGGTTGTAGGCGAGCTTTCATCACCAGAAAACACCCGTCACAACCAGTCACTCAAAATTTCTCATAGCTCTGGATCAAGGTCAACCGCTGCCTTCCGCGAGCTTGACCAGCTGGTAAGGCTGCTTGGGTATTCTTCCTTGCTAATATAAAGCCATGAAAACTGTCAATACTAATATATCTATCCAACTCTTGAGGTTCCTACATTCGGAGTATCCTGAATCCACCAGTTCTCGATGCGAGCACGCATGTTCCAGACACATCAAAAGCACGCACTGCAAAGAGACTATTCCCTGCATGGAAAGCCCTCAAAATGTCACCTCCGGCGTCACCAGTCCGCACTGCTTGATCTCGTTCAGAATCGAATAAGCCAACAACTTCAGCTCACCTCGGATCCTCATCCAGCCACAATCAAGTTGCTACCAATCAAGGAATTCCGGTAGCTTGGGCGGGTTAGATCAGGTGTTCGTGGTTATGAGGGTCCTGACATCGTCATGTCCGTGCGTGGGCTCGTGTTTCCCTTGTTGTGTTTCGTCTCCTTGAAACTGGGTGGATAAAGCAGGCTAGGCTTGTTGTCACATGACCAGGGACCAGCAGGAACTCACCCGCAACTCGTCATTGATATCGAGAAAAGAGATGAATTGGTACCCTGGATGATAGACCATGACGCTACTGTTCTCGCGCGTACGCCTGGTAGCGTTTTAATGATCAGTATCGAGTTTTGTAAATTTTATATACCCTATTTACCGACGCATAAGTTTATTTAAATGTTAAGTGAATCTTGAACGTCATGTTGAGCATTGCCCATCCAACACACGTCATCCACTGGGAGTCTGGGGGTTGGGCGACTCGCCTCCTCGATTGCACTTATTCTTATTCTCTACATCATCAACTATTCTCAACATCAAGAAACTTACCGACAAGGTTTTCCATTTTCTATTGAAGTTCCTCAGTCTTCGCTGGTTCCACACGCCAGTTTCGCCCGAAATCGTCGCCGCCTGCTACCCTTGGCCATCATTCATCTCCATCCATTCATACAGGTCAAATGGAACGTTCCTGCTGCTTAACCGGTTACCACGCTTTCAGAACACATGCTTTCACTACCCTAGAACAGCACTGCGAGACGGCGAGAGCTCATCTGAGCGCACTTTTCATCCCGCCTCCTCTTTCGCCTTTCAATTGTGAGACCTGAGAAGCAACCTCAACTCCGATAATTGACCGATGACGTTATCCTGAAAATGTGGCAGGAGCAATTTTGTGAACTCCCGATTTCGACATGGATGGTTCGCCCGATACCGCCAAAGCGGGGTAGAACCATGTGACATGGCGACTCCAACGTATGGTTTTTTTTGAGTCCAAACCGGCGTTGCGCCAAAGCGCGTGGCTTCCTCCCAGGCAGCCATCAGAGTCCGTGGAAGTGGCTCAAGCCGGTGTCCATAAAGCCGAACTGTTGGCCAACCCACGGTGATCACGAATCGACAATGTTGGCTGATCAATACCATTCTGAACGCTTTCAGCTCGACATGCTCCAATCCTCCCAAAATAAACCTCCTCTCGATAACTGCATACCAAGGTTAGTATACAGCAACTCATCTAGAGCTGTTAAGAGCTGATTGACCATAGGCCTCCAAAATTGACCACATACGGCGGCTAGACGCCTCCAGATGACCGAAACCCCATGCAATCGACATCGACAAACGAATTGGCTCTTGGAAACTCGGGTTCCCTCCAACTTGGAGATATCAAGCGAGGAGGGCCGGAGTTCCACAAAATATCACACGATGGTGTCCAGAGGGAAACAAGATATGATGAAGAAGAGCTACGCGTTAATAACTCGTTTATTTCTTCGTGTGGAGATGCCACAGCAAGTGGGGCATTTTATACGGAAAATCCACCCAGTTGGACTCGACAGGCCGTGTTAATTCCTTCTGCAAATGCTTTTCACACGAGCTGAACCTCCCACTTCTTCGGGATTTGGACGACCAGCACCCCGTCGAGAACATGAAGATCGGTTGCACGAAGATGGGCTGACGATTCTCGATACTACGCACAACGCGTAAAGCAGGCACGCGGTGACACGGTTTCACGAGGCGCTATCACTTGCATGGCCCAAGCCGGAAACGGAGAGAATCATCACAAGAGAGCCCCGGTGAAGCCGCCGTCATCTGTGAGAAGCGGGAGCTGATGTCCCAGTAATGGAGATGCCCCTCGAGAACCACACAAAACCACCACAGTCCCGGGAGTAGTGGTAGAAAGCACGATTCCCATCTTTCCCCACAGTTTCTCGCGAGTTCCCCGCTAGTCTGAACACCTGTACCACCTCTAACAGCGATCTGAGGTTCTCATCACTGAAACCAGTACTTGTCGACATTGATACTTTTATTACGAATACGATACAACAGATTCTTGCGGCGATCTTGACTGGGACCAATGGTACGATATGGCCACCCACTCAGATTCAGCTGGAAAACCAGATATTCGTCGAGAGAGGTTTAGAAAACCGCAAAACGAAGCAGTCTACGGCTCAACAAAATCTGAAGAGAAAGGTTCATATGGCTCGCAGTATCTGCCTACTGTTCCGTCCCCTCCTCCAACACCTCCTCGTTTATCGGATGTAAGAAGTCCTAGAAGATCGTCAAAGAACGGAGTCAAGTATTCTGCACTAAGCTTTTCACAAACCGGCACACCTCAACCCTCCAGGACGAATACACCTTACTCATTTGCGAGTTTAACAACAAAAAAACCCAAAAACCATTCATTCAAAAAGGTGGAAACCACCATCAATTTGGACTCTTCCTCGGACGAGTCGAGCCAGTCGCCTGGTGGGGTCCGGATATCGGAGAGATCTCGAAGACAGCACCGGCAGGAAAATTCAGCACCTCATTATCCAAAAATACCGGTAATCAATCTCGACAGCGGCTCGGATGTCGAATCTTACTTCTCGGCAATTGATTCACCTTCTCAGAGGAAACGCGTTGGGAGCGCTTTCGAAAGTCATCTGCCGACACCTCCGCCCGATGATTCGAGCCCGCAAAAAAAAACCGGAGGCCCGCAGCGCCGTACAAACTACGCATGCGAGTCTTTCCAGAAAACCCAGGGCGCTGGTCATCAATCTCGTCGAACTGGGAAACGACCCACCTCAATTCCGGAGGTCCCGTCCGCAACGTCAAGTTTCGACAGCCACACAGCCCCATCATCATTCGATACAGACTATCGATCTTCTCGTTCAACGCCGCTTTTGACCGCCCAGACCTCCTTTGCATCACAGTCTGACGTGAACTCGAGTTTTGATCCCTATCGGGATTATGAAGATATTCCGACAGAAGAAGATGAGCCATCCTTGGACCCGGACCCAGTGTCACGAAAAAACAATTCTTTCACTACAAGCCAGTACAAAGATGAATCCGACGATTCTACCGTTCAAAGTCGAAGATGTGTGGTCCGAAATCATCGGAAGCTACAAGAAAGAAATGTTATCGAAGAATTGGATTCCGATTACATTCCCGATAGCGACGAAGAAAGGCTTTTGGCACTGCAACGAGAATTCGCCGTCAACCCCTTGGAGCCCCTGGTCCCTCTCACGAAACAACAAAGCTCACTTGAATCATCTCGCTCATCGGACGATGAGTTCGGTATCACTGAAGATCTCGCCGAGGAACTTTCGAAGCTGGTTATTGACAAAACTGACAACGTCCCCGAAGACCCACCACCTACCAAAAGGCCGTTCAGTCAGTTTCCGTACTTTATTCAGCATGAGATCACCCGGCTGGCCCTTGACATGGGTTTCTCATTAAAAGAATGCGAAGATGAGTTGCCGGAACTAGCACACAAGCATGGCTCCGCGCTATTGGATGCAGAGACACGGGATGCTTTCGTGGAGGCTTTCGATCGGCTGCGGATTGCACTGTCTAGTCATCGAGACAACCTGCAACACAGTTCGGAACACAAGAAAATCTCCAAGATTGGAGACAGTGTCTGGGTTGCTTTGCGGAGCAGTCGGAACTGGCCAGACAATGTCCACCTGAGTGGAAAGCTCGAATATTCGAATCAAGATGGATTCGACTTCCATCTCAACCCGCTCTCATTTTCGCAGGGATATCGGTTTTCGTACCGGTTCGGCGCTGACAGGTTTCTGATGTTGAAACTCCCGTCCATTAAAGCTTCGACACCAAAATACGAGCTGCCCCGAGGGATCCGCGACCTCGGGCCTGATGAGATCCAGCGGCGGCTCCGGGAATGGCTACGGACAACTCGGATCAACATTCTGAATCGCACCTGGCGTTGCTTTTACGTCCGGGAGCACTCCGAGAGTACCACCGTCAAGGGGGTCAAACAAACCGCGACATTCATGAGAGCGTTCTTTTTCGCGGAGACGGGTGTGGGGTTGGGCAAATGCTTTGCCCTGACAAAACGATACTTGAGGTTGGAAGACGCGAAAACAGTCCTGAAAAACCGACTTTTATGCCGCGATGAGATGACCCGAGAGGAGCTAATCTTGTGGCACATGCCCATCAGTAAGATCATGGCCAAGATTGCAGCTGAGCCGAATCTCGAGCAAAGAGGAGGAATGTTTGCTAAAGCTTGGTCCCGCATCTCTCTCAGTAAGCTTGACTGGCCTTCATAATCCCGAAGACATGCTAATACCTGGAAGGCTTATCCACTTCAAGGCCAACCGTTACATTCACGCCTGATCAGATCAGATATGTCGAAGACACGTATTCAACCCCGTCAATTCCCGCATTGAAACCCGCAATCATGGACGACGGCTGCTGCATCTGCTCTCCGCAAGTGATGAGACGAATTCGAGACATCCTTGGACTTGAAGAAACGCCCGCCGCGGTACAAGGGCGATTGGGCGGCGCCAAAGGGATGTGGTTCATCGACCCCGACGCTGACTGGTCTTCCGAAGCATTGTGGATCCAGATCAGGCCTTCTCAGTTGAAATACCCTCCACACGACTCTGACTCTGACCCTGAAACGGCGGACTGGGCAAGACTCACTCTCTTTGTGATCAAACCCGCAAAACAGCCAATGGCCGGCCATCTCAACTCTCAACTCATCCCCATCCTTTCAGAACGCAAAGTACCCACCTCCACGTTCGAGGACCTCTTGAACCAAGACTTGGAGCAAGAACTAGGAGAGCTTCTCAAAGCTTCCCGGAGTCGTATCAACCTACGTTGTTGGTTGAACGGCCCCGGTGGCATGAGCCGCGAGCGCGACCGCGACACCTCTGGCGAAGTCCGAGGCCACGACAGCGGTAAACCCTTCGACGACCTGGAAACCATTGCCTTCCTCGTCGACGCCGGTTTTGAGCCCTCGAAATGCCATTATCTGGTCAAGTTGCTTGCAAAGGTTGTGGAAACCCGGTGCAACAGCGTCACGGATCGCGTTCATATTTCGGTTCCGCAATCGACTACGGCGTTTTGTATTGCGGATCCGACGGGCACACTGGAACCAGGGACGATTAGTTTGAATCTGGGAGGGTTTATGGATACGAAAGATCAGTCGAAGATTACGATGCTGGAGGGGGAGGTGTTGGTGACGAGGAACCCAGCGCATTTGCCGTCGGATATACAGAAGGTATGTTGCTTCTCGGAATCGACATTGGCGAGGCGGACGGGTGCGAAGGAGAATTTTGAGGGAGGTCGGGGTGCATGGAAATGATCGGGAACGGTCCAAAAGACTACCCATCAGGGCCGTGCACCACTGTCGAGCCCGAATCTATCCCTCAAAGACTATACTTTGCTAGTCTTCGCCGCCGTTTGCTACTGAATCCGATCTTCGCAATCTGTAAGCATGTTGTTGACAATCTCTAGGTCAGAGCTGTGTGTCCAACACACCCCGGCTTGCGCCGACTCCAAAACGTCGCCATCTTCTCCACCAAAGGCGACTATCCTCTGGCAGGGCTTCTCTCGGGTGGTGACTACGATGGCGATACCGTCTGGGTGACTTGGGATTCTCGCCTCGTCAAACCGTTCCAAAACTCCAGCAACAACTACCTCAGCTTCACCGAGGATTCATGGTTCGTGAAGCCTTCACTCGCTCCTTCCGACCTTAATCCGGACCCCTCCGACCCAGAGTTTTTCAGTCAATTCTTCACACAAGGCTTTTCGGCTTCCCTGATCGACAATCTTACTGGATATTGTACCAGTATCCTCGAGCGGTACATCTACTCGATGGGCCGCAAGATCAGGCTTGACAGTAACGCTGTGTACTGCGCGAAGCTTTGCGGGTTCTTTGTTGATGCTCCGAAACAAGGTCTCTTTCCGACGCCAAAGACTTTGAACCTCTTGGATAGAATCAGCCGAAAGGCGCGTCACGCTGGCGAGCTCCGTTACAAAACGCCCACGAACCGGATCCTGGATTCCAAAGACCGGGAAACCTGCTTCATTCTCGACTACCTCGTACTCCACGTCGCGCGAAACAAGGCCGACGAGAAAAAGAAGGAGTTTGAGCAGAACCCGATCCTATCCAACATGGACCCTGACCTCCTTGTCCACATCAACAAAATCGTCGATATGGCCGACGAGCTCGCACGAAACGGAAATCACGGACCAAGAACAGTTATTAAGGACCTTGAAAAGAAGCTCCACGATTTGAAGGATCGCTGGTGCACTGAAATGAACGGTGTCACATCCGAGAGCTTCCATTCCCGTCTCGAAGGGATCTACGACACCTACCGCGCCATGCGTCCTCCCTCGGGAAAAGAACACCTCATGGACCCATGTGTTGCTCTCTGGGCTGTCAATCCTGATGAGGCTGGGTCACCGTGGTGTAAACTCCGCGCGGCCCTGGCGTTCAAGATTTGTACGAATAGTACGACGAGCTTTCCGTGGTGGATGGCGGCGTGGGAGTTGGCGCTGTTTAAGGCGGTCGAGCAGAGGAATAAAAGGAATGTGCAGGCACCACGGGTGGTCGCGGTGGATATGTATACGGCACTGAAGCCGTCGAAGCAGGCGAGGAAGATGCCGGAGCCGAGTTTGTATCATAGTGATGCGGGGACGAGGAGTCTTTCTTGAGAGGGTGACGACTGTAAGGTTCGGAGCCGGGGGATGTGGGCTGTTGTCAATGGGGAATAAAGGATTGATTGATGGATATGGTCAGGGCGGCGCTGGAACTGTTGAAATGGAGTTTTATTGGGTTTGGGATTCATCATTGGCGATATTGGTCTGGGTTATTATGTTTTATTTCATTGATGGAGGGCAATAGTTATTTTTTGGGTGATATCCGATGACCCTCCAAGCCACTCCCGCATGACATTCCGTGAAACCTCCCGCTCGCCATATCCGCCAGGGTCCATGTCAGCCCTACAACCATGCCTCCCCTCACCACCTCACCATGGCGCCCTCAAGAGCGTCCGCATCGTCCGCTACAACCTCCCGAATCCTGACCCGCACTGACCGCTACCTCCTCCCCTTCCTCGCCCTCCTCTTCCTCCTCAACTCGCTCGACCGCTCCAACATTGGCAACGCCGAATCGGCCGGGTTCACCAAGCACGCGGGACTTGAACCACGCGATATCAACGATGCCGTATCAGCCTTCTTTGTCGCCTTTGTGGCTTTGCAACCGGTTGGTGCGGCGCTGGGAAAGAGGGTTGGTGCTGCGAGATGGGTTGGGGGTGTGATGATGGTGTGGGGGTTGTTGACGACGTTGATGGCGGGGGTTAAAACACGCGAGGGTTTGCTTACGTTAAGGGCGGCGATTGGGGCGCTTGAAGGTTGGAAACTTTAACATCTTGGGTTGGAGAGAAAAGCTAATGTTGTGGGATTGTAGCTGGGTTCTATCCGACTACGGTGTTTTATCTGTCGCTGTTCTATACGAGATATGAGTTTGCGCAACGGCTGGGAATGTTTTACGGCCAGTATGCGGTTGCTGGCGCGTTTGGGGGCTTGGTTTCGTATATCGTTTTCAGTATCTTTCCGAGCGAGGATACGGCCGATTCAAAGGATGGCTGGAAGGGATATCAAGTACTGTTTGTGCTGGAAGGAGTCCTAACCATGTTGGTTGCTGGTTTAGCCTTCTTCTGGCTTCCAGCTGGCCCTGGTTCCTCATGGTGGTTATCACCCGAGGAAGCACAGCTCGCAGAGAAACGAGTTCTCTCAGATCGAGCGGTAAGTACCACAGGCCTAGAAGGTGACGAAGAGAGCGATTCAGATCACAACGACTCCTCCACCACCTCAGACATCGAATCCACCTCCGCCACCGCCCACAACCGCCACCAACTCCGCCGGCCCTCCATCTCCTCCGCCCCCCTCCTTTCCCAAGACGCCATACTTCACCACCAACCCCCCCAGCTCGGTTCCGAAGCCTCCCTCACCCGCCGCGACATCTACGAAGCCCTCACCTCCCCCCTCCCCTACATCATCCTCCCGCTCAACATCCTCTCCGCGCTCCCCGCAACCGCATTCTCCATCTTCCTCCCCATCCTCCTCACCGCTCTCGGCGTCTCCCCGCTGTCCGCAAACCTCCTCTCAATCCCGCCGTTCATCTTTGGCGCACTATCCCTCTTCCACTTCACTACGCTCTCGGACCGCTCGCAGAAGAGAATCCGGTATATCCTCATTGCGCTGGGGATTAACCTCACAGGTCTCGTACTGCTCATAGCGCTCCCAGCAAAAGGGTGTTTCCTCGCGAAGTACATCGCGCTGTGTATCCTCCTCGCAGGCAGTTTCATCGCGTCACCGCTCACCGTCGCGTGGCTCTCCAACAACATCCCCGTCCCGGGGAAGCGCGCGGTGGTGCTGGGGATTAACGGGTGGGGGAATCTCGCGGGTGTTGTCAGCGGGTGGTTGTTTATGCCGGAATACGCGGAGGAGGGGTATAAAACCCCGTTTGCGGTTACTGCGGGCGCGGTGTTGCTGGCCGCGGTCGGGTTTGCGGGGTTTAGGAGATGGTTGGGGTGCGTTAATGAGCGGAGGAGGAGAGGGGAGGATGGGGAGGAGGGGATGGGGAGGAGTTGGTTGGGGAGGTGGGTTAAGGGAGGGGAGGTGTGGAGGGGGAGGAGGGGGGATGAGGGTGCGGGGTTTAGGTATGGGTATTGAGGGGAGTGGTAGTTGTGGGGTGGGGAGCGGTGATTCTTGTTGTGGGGTGGTGATTCTGGAGGGAGCGGGAGTTGAGACACTTCGTGTTGGAGATTGTGGGCAGCTGGGGATACGCCTGATTGCATTCGAGTTCATTTCATTTCTGAACTGTCGTTACCATCCTACTCTACGATACTAGCTAGATTAGGTAGTATTCGCGATGGGAACTGCACTTAATCTGATTAGATACCACCATACCATACCATATCCCATTGCATTGCAACTGTCACAATATCACAATATCACACCGTCGCCCTCAAGAAGTCATGTTGCACCATCAGAAGATATCCCGGAGCCAGAGATCGCCCACACCCACACCCACACCCACACCACACGTGGAAGAAATACCGAGCTCAGAGCTCAGATTCTGCCCTACCCGCCTCACCATCAACGATGCCGGTTGTAAAGTAAGCTTGTAGTGGTGTGGTGCGAGTAAGATGCGGAAATCGGGGTCGGAATGGATTCCACACCATCATCATCAGTATCGGGCCCCAATCGATGGCGGGTTGGGTTGTTTGCCACCACGCACTGCGAGCGCGCTCTCGATGCGAGTCGAGGCTTTTTTGTTCTCCCTGTGTGGGTTTAGTTATGTAGAATGATGTGATGTAATAATTGGGGGGGTGATTCCTGGGCGAAGGGGTGCGCAGTGCATACATTACATTACATGTTTCCACCGTAGAGTACTATACCTAACTATTGGCGTAGATATATACGCGGAGGGCGATAGGAGTGAAATTGTGATTGTAACCTTGTTGTTTTTGTTTCGCGGGTTGTTGTTTTGATTGAGTTTTGTAATGTGTATGCCCGGGCGCGTGTTTGATTCTGTATGAATACTATTATTTTTAGATAGTAATGATTAGCTCCTTTGAACTGTTGAATATGTCTTGGTGGTGGCGGGGTAGGAGAAGTGAAAGAATTGTTCTGTCCATGATGAGGTGAAAACAGAGTGCTCGTATGTGACTCTAAGCAAACGGTGGCCAGTATTTGGGTGAGTAAATGTATGTACAAGGTGAGCTCCAGAGGCAATAGTAATCTCACGGCGTCAGGGATGTGTTTCAATGAGAATTGTATATTGATGTGATACCTGGGTACCCACTTTGATGAATGTTGTTGATCTGAACACAGGCTCCAAGCTCATACACAATTCTGCAACCTCCCAACGCCATCTCCTCAGCGCTTTTATTCATCCATGGTCTCGGACATTCGCTCATCGCATTGGGCCTTTCCGATGCTCTTCCTTGATGTGTCTCTAGTCTACGCCGTTTTCGTACAAGCGCGATGACCTCGGGCTTCACGCGACAACGAGCTCCAGAGCTCCCAGCCTCCCTCCCTTCACCCCATAGCTCCCACTTCTCCCCTCTTCCTCCTTCTCCCCTATCTCCATCTCTCTCCTCTTCCAACTTCCATCATCTATCCTCCATAACAATGCGCACCCCCAGCATGGCCAACCTCCGCGTGTCCTCCCGCGCCCCGACTCCGTCCACCACCACCACCGCCACCACAAGTTCCACCCTTGACCAGAGCTCCTCTACCGCCATCCAACAGCTCCTGGCCTCAGGCGCCGTGCGTGTCAACTTTCTCACTGGCAAGCTGGAGGTGATCGAGGGCTCTCAGCTCCCAGGCGCTGCGCCGTCAGCTCCTCGGCTGTCACTCATGAAGGACCCGAAGGACATTAATCCAGACGACTACACGCAGCCATTCCTGGACTTTATCAATGAGAACCCGACAGTGTTCCATGCGGTGCACTATTTTGAGGAGCGGCTGGACAAGGAGGGGTTCCAGAAGCTGAGTGAGCGCAATACATGGGAGGAGACGCTGCGGAAGGGTGGAAAGTACTATCTCACGAGAAACGGGAGCTCGTTGGTCGCGTTCACGATCCCGGAGCATTACTCGGTTGGGGATGGCGTTGGTGAGTTTTATCTACCCGGGAGTGTGGGATTATACTGACGATTGCAGCTATGATTGCTGGCCATATCGATGCTGTGACAGCCCGCCTGAAGCCAATCTCCAAGAAACCAAACACCGCTGGCTACCTCCAGCTCGGAGTAGCGCCGTATGCTGGAGGCCTTAACTCAACCTGGTGGGATCGGGATCTTGGTCTCGGCGGCCGTGTCATCGTCAAGAACGCAGACGGCACGATTCAGAGCCGACTCGTCAGGCTCGACTGGCCAGTCGCCCGAGTCTCGACTCTCGCACCTCACTTTGGTGCCCCCGCCCATGGACCCTTCAATCCGGAGACGCAAATGGTCCCAGCCATCGGCCTTGAGTCCGATGAAGACGACCAGCGCCTCCTCCCCGAAGGTACCTTTGTCTCCAACCAACCCGCACGGCTCGTCAAAGCCATCGCCCAGGAACTCAACATCACCGACTACTCCAGCATCCTCAACTGGGACCTCGAGCTCTACGAATTTGCGCCAGGCCAACTCGGTGGCCTCAGCAAAGAACTCATCTTCGCCCCCCGCATCGACGACAAGCTCTGTTCCTTTGGTGCCTTCGAGGGTCTCCTAGAAACCAGCAAAGACCTCTCCACCCGCAACACCATTAGCCTCTGCGCGCTCTTCGACAACGAGGAAATTGGCAGCCGCTTACGACAAGGCGCAATGGGTAACCTACTCTCCGGCACGGTTGAACGCATCGTCGAGTCCTTCTCTGGCGGAAAGTCTTACGTCAACACCCTCTCACAAACATATGCCAACTCATTCCTCGTTTCCGCGGACGTCACGCACGCCGTCAACCCCAACTTCCTCTCCTCCTACCTCCCCGACCATGCCCCACGCCTCAACGTGGGCATCACCATCGCCGCCGATCCAAACGGACACATGACGACTGACGCTGTCTCATCCGCGCTGTTCCAAAGGATCGCAGACAAGGCGGGTCACAAAGTGCAGGTATTCCAGATCCGGAATGATTCTCGGAGCGGGGGGACTGTCGGGCCAATGTTGAGCACGAATATGGGCGTCAGGGCGATTGATGCGGGGATGGCGCAGCTCAGTATGCATAGCGTTAGAGCGGCGTGTGGCGCGAAGGATCCGGGGTTGATGGCGCAAATTTCGGCGGCGTTTTATGAGTATTTTGAAGAGGTTGATGGTGAGTTTGAGGATGAGTAGAAGGGGGGAGGGGTTTGAGGATGGTGGATGGTGGATGGTGGATGGTGGATGGTGGATGGTGGATGGAGGATGGAGAAATCGGGTTGCAGTTGGGTACAGGAGATGGAATACCACTAGTAGTACTATCAGTATAGACCCTCCCGAGGTTGGAGGTTGTGGCTTTGCATTACATGCGCGTTGTTGTTAGAACTATGTAGTCATGTTACGGGGTTAATGGTTAATGGATGATTCATTGATTCATGTTTCAAGAGTCTTTTGTGCTCTCTGTTTGGTACTTGGTATCTACGCTCTATACAATGAAGTGTCGCCGTGTCGAGGACCGAGGACCACGGTTGTGGGGATCGTCAACGGAATCGAGAGAAGAGAGAGAACCTGAAGAGATTGAAGTGTTTCTGAAGCAGGTGGATTCTACAGGTTTCGTTGGCCTAGTATAGCACAACCTTCCTCTTTTGATAGCTTCCGCTAAGAATCTTCTTCTTCTTCCACCCACTTCCCAATGCCAAAGCCAACACCAATACCCACCATAATATCCTTGCCTAAAGCTTCTACTCCCATCGTCGATACCACTCATTCACCACCAATCCGTTGCGCCTAATCTCTCTCTCGAGTTCCGCCATTTCCTGGTTCTTCAGTTGCAGCTCCCTCATTTCACGCTTACTATTGAAGTCAGCCTCCCGCGTTTCGTTCTTTTTCCAACTGCTATGCTCTCTTGCATCTTCCCACTTGTGCTGTACCGTATTGTATGTTCGTCACCCTCAGTTCGCACGGAGTCTCCTGTGCTTTATATGCTATACAACCATCTGTTGCTGTTGCTGCAACTAGTACTTCTGCTCCGCTCTTATTCTCTTGCTCCACTGCAGTACTCGTACTTGTACCTCTGACTCGGCTGCTCACCGCAATCCATCACTGTCTCGTTACTCCCCCACTCCCACGATGTTTCTCAACCTCACCCACAGAGTCCCCCGGTTTCCGTGTCCGCGGATGGGCCGCTCGCAAAACTTGCATGGCGCCCTACCCGCCATGGACTAGTGAGTCGTGATTTGGCTGCTGGCCGAGAAATTGCTCAGTGGTGTCTTAGACGAGACGAGACGGGACAAGGCGGGGGTATCAAATACCGTGAGGCTCGTCGGAGCTAGATACGATACAGCCTGTCAATGGGATCTATCGTGAGGTTCTGGGTGTGGATGCTGGGCGATAAAGTATACTCTACTCCGATCTACTCTAGTACATGTATACCGGGATATGAAGCGGCAGCTACCGGTTTCTCAGGACGTTGTTTTCGTTTTTTCTTCGGGAGTAGAGTTGAAGTTTGGTGATGGAAGCGGTGGATGCCTTGTTGTTGTTGTTGTTGTTGTTGTTGTTGTTGTTGTGCTGGAGTCTTCTCTCCATCTCTGCCTGTGCTGCGGAGGATGACTACTGGTAACTACTACACCCCTCCAACACCAACAACACCCTCACGCCCTCAGAAGACGTGTCATGAGTGATGGATTGACTCGAAGAACGACAGACAACGACGAGAGAAGAAGAACTTGGATACCTCGTTGTAGTAGAGGTATTTAGTAGTGAACCATTTACCCTCACCCCAGTCACCACAACGACAAAACAAAACAAATGAAACCTCGGAAACCAAAACCAAAGCCGACAAACCAACAAAAAAAGAAATCCCGGAATGAAGCTAACAAGCGAACGATACCTTTAAGAACCCAACAGCAACAACAAAAAACAGGGAGATGGATAAATGAAAAAGCAGACAGAGACAGATAGCCAGACAGACAGCCAGACAGACAAGACAGACAGTGAACAACAAGAGAACGGAAAGGAATAGACACCTGACCAGGTTAGTAGTTTGTAACAGCAACGAAAACACGCGTATAGCCAACATCCTTTAAACCCCAATACTCCACGCCCCCAGTATCCTCACCACCTCACCTCACCTCCTCTTCCCCTCTCCCACCACCATCTCCTTCTCCCGCCGTTTCCCCCCCTCCCCTCCCATCTCCTTCTCCCCCACCTTCTCCCCCCCCTCCTCTCCCTCGCCCTCCCCCTCGCCCTCCACCTTCCTCCCCAACTTGCCACACCACTCCTCCGCACTCACCAACGTCCCCTCCACCACTTCCGCCACACTCCTCATCATCACCAGCCCCTCCCTCGCCATAACCAGCACTCTCACGGCTTTCCCCTTCTGCCCTCCGACCTCTATTGCCTCGCCCACCACCCCATTCTCAGACCTCACGACTGCGGAGTCGGCGGGGGATTCTGTCTCTGGTGCAGCAGCCTGCCGCCATCGCTGCGGGAATGTGAGGAGCTGACGTTTGACGAGTTCCCTGGCTTGCTCTGGTAGAGCTCCGCCGGCGTACCGCGAGATGGTGTCGACGACCTGTTTGAGTGTTTTGAGGGCCTCGTCTTTGAGGCGGTCGACCGTCTCCGCGATGCGTTGGCGCCGTTGGTCGTAGCTTTCGGGGAGATAGCCTCTTACCCTCCCATTCTCACCCTCTCCGGAAGTGATGGCGTCTGAGGAAGAGGTTTGCGCGAGATACTGGTCGAGTTCGTCGACGACGTTTGTGAGGGTCTCGATGACCTTGAGGAGGTTCGTGCTGGCGAGCGCGAGGATGCGGAGACAGTATTTCAGCGAGCGGCGGGAGTCATCGGAGAGGGCTGTTGCGAGGCCGGTGGACGTATAATACAACCTCCTTTGCCACGACGGCGTCCCCGACGACACCGCCGCAGCCGGGAGTAGCGCTTTCTCATCCCCCGCTGCTGCTGTTGTGGAGGTGGGTTTCGCGCTGCCGTCTGCACGCCGGAGTCGCTTCGCTGCGGAATCAGAAGAGGAGGTGGAGTGTTGCCGGGTTAGCCCGCGGCGGAGGTAGGTTTCGATTCCGGTGCGACGACCGATCGTCGTGGCGAGGGTTTCGGTGCGTTCGGCGACGTACCGGAAGGGGGGGATGTAGTGTTTGGAGGTAGTGTAGGTTGTGCTGGAGATGGAGAGGGCGGTGGAGAGGAGAGGGTGCACGGAGGGTGAGTTTTGAAGGAGGTTTAGGAGGGGTTCGTGGGGGGTTGGAGTGGGGGGTTGGGGGGATTGCGGGGCGGAGGTGTGGGTGAGATCTGGGGGGGTCAATTTATCAGTTCAAAGTTCTCAAAGTTCTCATCGTTCATGATGGTGAGCGGAAAAGGGAGTGGAGGGGAATGTCCTACCAGCTTTCAATCCCCCCAACGCTTCCACCGCATCCCGCACATCCGGATCCTCCATACTCAGCCCGGTCGAAGAAACCACACTTGTCCCTCGCGAGCTCCGCGACAAAGACATGATATCCTCATCACTCCCCTTCCGCTTCATCCCGCGATCAAACATGAACCCCTCGCCCATCTCGACTGGCTGCGGCGGCGGCGGCGGGCTAGAAATCAAGTTCTGGATCGACAAGTCTCTGGTTCTATCGTTCTCGCTCTTCCTCTTT
Source organism: Ascodesmis nigricans (assembly GCA_004786065.1). Lineage (NCBI taxonomy): Eukaryota > Fungi > Ascomycota > Pezizomycetes > Pezizales > Ascodesmidaceae > Ascodesmis > Ascodesmis nigricans. The sequence continues at coordinate 21,779 of ML220157.1, read as the reverse complement.
TGCGTGTAGCTGGGCGGGTGGTGGTGGAGCATGGAGGCGGAATAGGATGGCGGGGACGTGCTGAGGTTGAACGGCACGTCGAGTGTCCGGCGATGCGTGTGGTGCTGGTAAGGCATATTCCTCATCTCTGGCATCGACCAGGAGGTGTGCTGGTGGTGCTGGTGATGGTTCTGGGTATGGGTCTGGTTATGGAGGTGGTGGTTCTGGTGGTGGTGGTGCCCATATGGATTTGCGGGGCGCTCGTGAAGCACATGCTCGCCTCCTCTTCTGACATGTGTGTGCGTCTCATTCACCGACCCCGATGAAGACGGCGGCGGAGGCGGGGACGTTGCAGGCGGGAGGATAATCTTGCTCTGGCCCTCCGGTCGCGCATTGTGGTAGTCCAACACCTCGAGATGCTCACTCTGGTGTGGCCGGAGGGGGAGTGGTGCTGGGAAGGTTTCTTTGGAGAGAATGTTGGTCAATGCGGGTGAGGGGACGGGCTCGAGGACGATGGAGGTACGCGAGATGGGTGCTGGGCTCGGTGACGGAGAGGAGCGGTAGCGCGTTTTCGTGGCCATTGTGAGGAGCTGGGCCGGGCGGGGGGGGGGTTGAGGGTGAGGAGTCTTGGGTGGTGGTGAGGATTTGGTGGTGGTGATGGTGGAGGAGGAGGCGAGGAGTATCTTCACATGTTCACCGTCTCCCTCCGCCGACACCTTAGCCTGAAATCATGGAGCCCCTCGATTAGAGAGACGAGAGACACATGGATCCGATAACAACCTGGTTCCATCACCCATACCCGTCTCATCCTCATCCTCATCCCCATCCCTCATCCCCAACACCAATGCTAGGCACCAACCCACCACTCTCTCTAATGCAGTCCCATTATCCTCGTTTGCAATTTGTAGACTAATCTACACATTTCCCTTCTCCCGTATCCGACGTCCGCGTCATAACACCACTCTTCCGACCCCGCACGTGGCAGCATCCATGTCGTCTCCATATCCATCCCCCATCTACATATCTTCCACTCTTCCGAACCCCGCCTTATGTTGTCTCCTCTGGTCATCTCCTCTCTTCTCGTCGTCCAACCATCCGTTGAGCAGATACCTACATCAACTCCTGGATTACTCATGACACCTAACTCCGAGTCCATGAAAGTCCGAAGCTGAAGACCAGGAAAATCTCTACACCACTGCACACGCACAACCCACTGCACTCGCCGCAGATGACAGGCCGTGACAGGAGACAGCCGGCACTACATCTGCAATATGTAGCCGTCAGCCGAGCGCCGGTGGGAGCTTTTGACATGTGCATGGTGGTGGTGATCTTGGGTGGGAGTGAGTGAGTGATTAGTCAACAGGGCTAGCTACTGAGAGGCGGATAAGTATTAGTGTGATTTTCTGTGATTATGGTTTGTTATTTTCATGCTCGTGTCACTATCATAGCCATTTCATCATTTCATTATTCTTCACAACCCATCACTCTCCCACTCTCAACCGGGTCAACTCTCCTCCCCCTCACGTCCTTCCCCCCCACGTCCCTCCCCTTCATGCCCCTCCCCCTACCCCACCACCTCATCCCGCGCCTTCACCTCCACCTCCCACCTAAACGGCACAATCAAAAAATTACTCCTTCACTTCCACTGATTCTCTTTCTTCTCCGGCTCCCTCTGATCAAACTCAAACCTCCTCAGCAACGTAACCACCGTCTTCAGCACCTCAATCACCGCCACATTCTGTCCGGGGCAGCTATTATACCCCACTCCGAACGGCATGAGGAACTTTTCACGGTTTCTCAGCGTCTCTGGAGTGCCGGTCAGCCAGCTGGCGGGGTTGTAGGATTCCGCGTCGGCCCCGAAGATGGAGGTGTTGCGGTGCAACGTCCAGAAGTTTACGGAGACGGTGGTCTGAGAACGTTAGTGTGGAAGGGAAATGGGGGATATTAGGGAGGAAAGGGGACTTACGCCGTTGGGGAAGAAGCGGCCGGCGATGGTTGCACCTTCGTGGGGACGATCGGGAGGAGGGCGAAAGCGATGGTTGGGAAGAGGCGGAGAGTTTCCTTATACTATCCTCCCACCTCACATTACATCACATCAACAAATAAACCTACAACGTGGAGAGAGAGAGGGAGGGGAATAAAACACTCACACACGCATCCACGACCCTCAACCCCACCGCCTCCCTATACTGCACCGCAGGCCAACTCAACCTCCCCTCTCTATGCGCCTGATCCACCTCCTCTCTAACCTTTTCCATCCACTCCTTATTCCTAATCAAAAAATAAAAGAGCCCCTGCATAACCGTATTCACGGCCCCAACCCCCGCCCCAATATTCGCCAACGCCGCGCCCACAATCTCCCTCTTCTCCATCCCGCCTTTTCCTTTAACCGCATGGTATCTCCAATTCCACTGCTCCAATATATTCAGCCTCGCATCCCACTTCTCCCTCCGCGCCTCCTGAACGCTCACCGCCGTATCCAAAATATGCTGATTCGGCCGGAGTCCTAGCAACCCGATAATCGGGTTCCCGAGCAGAAATTTATGTACCCACGGCAGATATCCCATAACGGCGACATACGTCGCGAGCTCATCTGTGATCCGGATCGCATGCCTGATATCGCGGCCCTCCTGCAAAAACCCAAAGGACTCGGAGAATGTCATTTCCCCGAGAACGTCGAAACCGAGATAGTGCAGCCATTTGTACAGCGGGATGGTCCGCTGGGTTGTTGAGAGCGTGGCGAGCCGCGAACAGAGGAGGGAGATGCACGAGTCGATGCGCGCTTCCGGCCGGAGGAGGTTGGTGAGCGTGAAGCCCCCGGAGAGATTTTTGGTTTTGTGCATGTGACGGATGTGATCACATTCAGACATTTGGTTGGGATAGGAAGAGTCGGGGAGGGAGAAGATTTCATACCATGGGCTCTGTGGATGGGTTAGGTGAGTTATGGAGCGATACAAATAACGTTGGGAGAGCGGAGACCATACGTACCTTCCTCCATAGTTTACGATCGCCGCTGGTTCATCGATACTCACCTCCTTGTGGCTAATCCGCACAAACGTCCATTTCCCCCCCGTCATTAGCCCCATCCCCAGTTTCCCTGAGATACAACTCACCATGTTTCTTGTGAAGCCTCATCAGCCCAAACAACACTGTCGACAGTTGCCACGCCAACAAAAACGACCCCCAGAACGGGCCCGGGATATCGCCGATTCCGGGGGTGTAGTAATGCCGGTGGAGGGCGATGAGGGTACCCGTGGCGAGGCCGGTGAGGATGGCGGTTAGGGTTGTTAAAGGGAGGAGGGAGAGAGGATGGAGGGGGAGGGGGAGGACATGATGGGTGATGGGGAAGGGAGATAGAGAGAAGGGAGAGGGGGGTGGGGGGGGGGGGGGGGCGAGAGATGGGGGGGGGGGGGGGGGGGGGGGGGGGGGGGGGGGGGGGGGGGGGGGGGGGGGGGAGGCGAGAGATGGGAAGTGAGGAGGTCGAGGATTTTGGGATGGGATGGAGGGGAGGGGCGGGGGACGGTGAGGGATATATAAAGTACTCGTACACTATGTCTGCCTCAGTGGCATACCTAACCATTTACCTAGATAGACTACTCTATTACCTACCTTACAGTGCAGTAGTCGATACTCTCCTTATGTTGGGTTTCAATCTGCGCCAGGTATCCATATTTACGAGTTCCTACCTTCCCACCACCACCACTTAAGTGCCCACAGCCAAAAATCCCACTACATGCGAGAACAAGAGCATCCAGTTTAGTGCCGCGGTTGGAGGAGGTGATCGCAGGTGCGTGCAGCTCGTTTAAGTAAGCTTCTTTGGTTATCGCAGTGAGAAGCCGATGGAGGTTGAGAAGTACTGTGGATACTGGCGGTGGTGCGGTTGATGTAGAGTACCTAGGAAAACAAATATGTATCTTTTTATGTGTGCGACCAGGAGGAGATTGAAGCGTTTGGAGTAGCGAATAATGTGTGAGATAAGAAGGCAGTCAGCGGGGATGGTGTGTGTTGAGGTTGAGGTAGTGATTGATATTTAACGCTCAAGGGAGGTAAAACATCAACTGGAGACGAGTTAGTACTATATGTGGAAGAGAAGAACAGAGAGAGGAGCCACAGAACTGAGATGAAGAACTAGAGAGAACCCAGTGTGGAGTCGCGTGGGAGAATCACAACTTGTCAACCGCGCGATTTCCTTCGATCGAGTTGAGGAAAAGAGCAGCGAAGGTGGTAGCAGATGATCCAACCGCTCTTGTGGGAGCGATAGTGAGTTGATGGCACAGAGCCCGGAATCCGAGAGCTCGAACCTCCAGTATAGTACTATTTTGTCCTGGTAGTTAAATTTCAACCACAGGTTTTCCAGCAAAAAGTAAAAAAATTAAGTTACAACCTGAGGTATGATTTGCTCTGTCCAATCGATCACCGAGAATTTGTGCACCGAGAATAGCTAGCACCAGACCAGAAGTTCTGATACAGTACATACATGCCTATGGGTCTCCACTGCACTACAATTCTCCGTGAACCCAAAAAAAAACCCCTCTAAACTCCAATCTATCATTCCTACCACGCCCTTTCCCCCCGTAGCAGTCTTCAACCCCTCCCACTACTCCCTTGCCCCTGGCCTTTCCCCATCTTCACCGCCGTCACCGCAAACAGCACTCTAAGCAGCACTCCTCGTCAGCCCTTGCCCCCCTCCCCGGATACTTAGGAACACTCACATCTGCACCACACACCCCGTCAGCCCCGTCCACCACGCGGTCACAGGCACGCCTCCCAACCCAATCGTCCTCACCGCCTCCTTAATCCCCTCCAAAAGATTCCCACCCACACTCATCTGCGCGACGGACGCGGTCCAGAGCAGCAAGGCGACGAGGTCGGGGATCACGGGCATACAGCGCCGCGTGCTGGAGATGTAGGCGCGGGAGGTTTTGAGGGTGTACAGGTGGTAGAGGGTTAACAGGATTGTTAGGCCGCCCTGGAGGGGAAGAGGGGGTTAGTTCCGTTGGGCCTAAGTTGTGGGGGGTGATGGGGGACAAACAGCCATGTAGGTGGAAATTCCGGCGGTGACGAGGCCAGTCCAGAAGCCGGGGTAGAGGATGGAGTAGCCCATGGCCGAGAGGATGAGGACTGCGAAGATGCATTGCGTTGCGCGGAGAGCAATGAAGGACATTGTAGACTTGGGTGTTTGCTATTACGCAGCTGAAATGGTGGAGAGGGGGGTAAGTTATGAAGACAGGTGATGTGGGACAGATGGAGTGAGGGAGACGGACAGGGAGGAATGTTGAGACTCGGGATGAGACATATTGGTGTGAAACAGGTGAAGCAAACAAGTGAGATGGTGGAGGAATTTCACAATGATTGCGAGTTGGCGGTGTTGTAGTTTGAGTTTGAGTTAGCCATTCTTGCGAGGAGGTATGTGGAGTGTGAAGCTGTAATCCCGACATTATACGTGCGAATTATGGTGTTTACGGTTATCTGAATGATACCATGATCTACCAACCCCTGCACTGGTACAATATCATCAGCCTGTGTATAAAAACCAGAAGACCAAGATAATCCACGTGTTTTATGAGTACAGCTCGTGTTCAGGCTTCAATTCCAATCTCATGCGTTCCCATTCCCCAGACTATTTGAGTTGACCCGAGCGCTGTTATAATGGCGCCATTGAGCGTATCAGGACTGGAATGTTGGATGTTGTTTAATGATCTGGCCATGAAGTATCACCTGGCGCCTGACTCACGACTACTAGTAGTATTACCGGAGTATAAGTATTTCAACTCTCAATTTGCAACCCATAGCCATTGGATCCAATCAATAATATCGTTTCAATGGGATTAATGGCTTGACCGAGCCACGTACGTGACATTTTCCGTGATATCTAATATGCTTTTTCCCATAGTCACTGTGCACTCAGTCCGTTACGTTTACTCTAATAACATCTCTCTCCCACCAGTATCCATCATTCCCTCCATTGTCTGCTTCCTGCCTCTCTCCTCTCTCCCTCCTCCACCTCTCCACCTCGTCACCCCATCACACCCCATCACCCACTCCGCACCCCCGGCTTCCACCCCAACCCCCCGATGACGCCACACCCCAACACACTCAACACCAAATGACGACACCACCCCCCGACCCCACCACGTGTGTTAACATGCTAGCACAAGCATCACGACGATCCGGACAGCGTGGGTATCGGCCGCGGAGGGTGCGATCGCGTTCTCATAGGTTTGGGGTGAAGGGCAACAGGAAATTCCAGTTGTTAGGGTGAGGAGCTCTGTTTCGCGGTGAGGGGGAGGAGAGCGAGAGGGGGACAATTTCGGTCAATTGAGGTGGGGAAGTTGTGTAAACACCGGTACTGGAGGGCAATTCCACGTCTATCCGTCGGAAATGCGCAGACAAGACGACGCGGAGTGAACTGCAGAGAGAGAGACGGAGCAGTGGCTGGTGGTGATCATGTCGCGATCGCCGCGACGGGGCGGAGACGAGTGCGCACACTCTACATAGGGCGCTGGGATACGATTGACGTTGGTGCCTGGGGGAGCAGGAGCAGCAATGGGGTGACGCGCTGGGGATTGGAATGATGCGAGCTGGAGCTGGTATGGTGGGGTAGAATACACGGAGTAAAGTCCCGGTGAGAATACCGTTGACGGAATTCTCACGGCGAGGAGGAAGGTGTCAAGGTCTCAAGGCAGATCGGCGACCGCGTGGTAATGCTGGTGTAATGCGTTGATAGCTACCAGGGCAGGAAGTGTTTGCTCGTTCGGTACAGTCGATACGGTGGATAAATTGTTTACACTCAGCTAGCTGCGATGACGGCTCAGAGTACAGCCCCAGTTCTGCATGGCGCAAAATTCTCCAGCTGAAGAGACTTGGGGTCGCCACGTTCGGGCGCTGGTGCTGAGCCAGTGATGGATGGGCCCATGGGTCAGTGCATCAATTGGATTGGTGGATGCCTTGCGAGAGTCCGGCGCGCGAGTACTGGAGAGGAATAAGGTTGTTGAGTTTTCGTAAGCTGCCTAGATTACCGATAGGGAGATATATTACGTGCCAGTCAAAAGGGATTCTCTGTCTCCCCCGTCTCCCTCGTCTCCCTGGTCTCGTCTCGTCTCGTCACCTCCCGTCACCTCCCGTCACCTCCCGTCACCTCACCTCCTCCCCCATTCTCGTCACGTGACTGAAACGCCATCCTCCTTCTCCCTGTTTCCCGCTGCTCCTTCGTCCTCCTCCTCCGCTCTATACTATCCACCGCCTCCTCCCCCATCGTCATCCTCTCCCTCAAACCCGTCCTCCCGTCCTCCCGTTCTCCCGTGTCGACGCCGCCCCGCTCCTGGTGGCCGCACCCCCCCGCAGTCGTCAATAATCGCCACCCCTAGCGGCCGCCAGCAACGTGCCCCCATACCCGGCCGGGGCGTGGATAGTCGACGCTCTCCCACCACCACTCACTCCCGGCTTCACTTCTCCCGTCCGTCTTATCGTGTCATGGGTAGTTCCGGCGGCCCTCTCACCATCATTAATACGCCTCCACCTCCCACCCTCCAATCCTACTCGTCCTCCCCCTCCACGCTCCCACCACCCTACACCTTCCCGCCGCCGCCACCATACCACTCTCCGGGTCCACGAATGCATACGCCCAAGCGCCGGACCACCTCAACCTCCACGACCTCCACGACCTTCTCAAATGCCCACAACTCCACCATGAGCTACCCTCGCAACCCCCAACAAAACGCCTACGTCGCAACCCTCCGCCGCCAAAAAGCGACCGTCTGGTGCGACCGCGCACAGCTCGAGGATCCGCGGCTGCTGGCACAACAGAAACAGGCGCGGCGGAAGGCCGCAATGGAGGTTCTCGGGCCCCCGACCACCGGCTCGCACGGGCTTGCATCCGCGTCCTCGTCTACCACCTCAATCCGTGCGGGAAAGTTTCGCCATTCTTCACATGTTATGCCGATGGCCAGCGGAAGCCTTGTAGCAGGACTTCCGCAGAGGCTGTCGGCCACTGAGGCCAATGATGATAGCAGCGACGAGGAGGATATGTACATGTCGGGGCCTGGCCACCACCGCCGCTCCGGGTCGGGGAGATCATCCCTCAACTCAAATCACCGGAAAACGAACCGGCCGCCATCGCTCACCGGCAGCACGAGCCTCCAGCGACAGGGGTCGAAAGGAAGCGATTCTAGTTACTACTCCCCTATGGACTCTACTGCGGCTACGACGGGAGGGGAGCTGGGAGGGGTGAGGGGAAAGAGGTCACCACCGCAACTAGTGAGCCCGTTGATTTTGGAGGAGAGGACGCCGGAGCAGAAGCAGGCCGCGGGGTATTTTGATGAGCAGAAGATTGCAGCGGTGGAGGGAGTTGATACTGTGGGCCCGTTGCCGCCGACGATGCAGACGGTGCCGCAGAGGGTGGGACTGAAGAGGATGGGGAGTGTGGATGAACGCGAGGCGAGGACAATGACGATGAGTGGGTTGAGGCTGGTCGTGGCGAATCCGGATTAGAGGAGTTGTTCTCCTCTTCCTCCTCGTTCATTGAGGTCGCTCTGTTGGATTTTGTGCAATGTCGTTCTTTATGGTTTGGGGTGGTTGGCAAAAGGAAAAGGGAAGGGAAAAAGGGTCGTTCGCTTGGTTGATGTGGTGGAGTTGGGTACATTTTTCTCTCGTTTATCTATCTATCTGTTTGTGGGATACTAAAAGTCTGGTCTGGTTCTGGGTCTGGACTGGGAAAGGGAACGAAGAACTGGGGGTTTACCATCATCGTTCATTTTGTTTTTTTTAAATTTTTTTTTTTAGGTTTTTGGCTTTTGGCTTTTTGATACGGAGTATTGGCGTTGCTTGTTCTTTGGGGGGGTTTTTTTTTTTCGTGGATGCTTTTTTGCGGGCTTTATGGGATTGTGAGTTCGTGTTTTTTGGTATGCTTTTTTTTTTTGTTCGCTGTTGTTTGAGGGCTGTTTTTCTGTCGTTAGCGATTGATACTGCTGCTTCTGGCTATGTTGGTTGCTGTCTTTTTCGGTTCTTGTTCTTGTCCATTTTCGTGTGGGTACTTTGCGGAGTGCGGGTTGGATGTACTTTGGGTATATACATACGGTCGTTTTGGGGTTCGTGGGATGGAGTATGATATGTGGGATGGAAGGATGGAGGAGTGTTGATGTATTGATTGGTGATGTGGACATGATGGAGAGATATGGGGAGGGATATACAAATCAAATCAAATGCACAAATATAGATATGATACTAGTATAACTACATATGTGCTGTATAGGGAGCTTTATATGACGCTCTGGGGGACATGACATGGCCGGAATCACTAGTACCACAGTGATGATATCCAACAGAGTGACATCCCATGCACCGCACACGCACCACACACGCACCACACCACACCATCTCGCTTGCGGCTCAACCCCCATCTCCCCAGAACCTCGCGATTTACGCGTCGCCGCTCTAAACGCGTCACGTCACGACTCACGACACGATTACGCTCCCCCCAAGTCCCCCATCCGCGACATCAATCTCAATATCCTCACCCACTTGGCACCGTATTCCACACCACTGCCAACCATCGCAATCTCATTAGCGCGCAATTCCCGCTCCCCCCTCTGACGACGAGGAACACCAGCGCAATTGGTAGACAGCGAAGCGATACAACCATGGGATCCGCACCTCCGGCCAAAGCCGCCGAAGCTGCACCACCATCATCATCAGCGGGTAAGGATGCAACGATACTACCGAACACCTCATCCGAGAAACGGAAACGAACGCTCGACGCGGCGGGAGCGGGGGATGATGCGGCCACTGCGACGACGGCGGCGACACCCAAGAAGCCGCGGTTGACGAAAGAGGAGAGGGAGGCTCGCGAGAAGGCGAAGGATAACGAGAAGAAGAAGAGAGAGGACGAGAAACGGAAAAAGGAGGAGGAGAAGAAGAAGAGAGAGGAAGCGCGTGAGGAGGAGAAACGGAAAAAGGAGGAAGAGAAACGTAAGAAAGAGGAGGAGAAGAAGAAGAAAGAGGAGGAAAAGAGGAAGAAGGAGGAGGCCAGGGAAGAGGAGAGGAGGAGGAAGGAGGAGGAGCGACAGAAGAAGGAGCGGAGCCAGTTGAGGTTGAATAGCTTTTTTGTGAAGCCGGGGATGCCGAAGAGGGTTGTTGGTTCGTCGACGGTGCAAAAACCGGTATCGATCAAAGCGACGGAGGGGGCTGGGGAGGAGGGCGCGGTGGAGAAAGCGACGACGAAGAAGAAGGAGTTGTCGGATTACGAGAAAACGTTCCCCCCGTTTTTCGTCAAGCCGAATATGGTGGTCGCTGCACCGCCGTTCCAGCGAGCCCCGGAGGAGAAAAGGAAAGCGGTCGAGAAGATTGATGAGCTCCTCCGAACACAGGTATGGACAACGGAAGTGCCGCCAGTGAAGCCGGTGAGCAAGGAGGAGATGGTGCAGCTGTTGCGGTTACCCCCCACGTTCCAGAGACGGAGGAGCCGGAGCAGGGAGTACTCGACGAAAGACATTATCGCTCGCATCAACGCACCGGATGATCCCGGACTTCCTCCCATCGGTCCTGCTGCGAGGAACTCGGCGAAATTGGCACTCACCCCGGAGTATTATCTTAAGCTGCTTAATACACTCCCCCACAAGTCGTTGAAATTCTGTGAAGACGTGCGACCCCCGTATTCCGGTACGTATACGCGGAAACCACTTCGCCGGGGGTTGCGCCGCGGTGCGAGACCGTTTGAGAGATCGCTCCCGGGTGTCGATTATGAGTATGATTCGGAGGCTGAGTGGGTCGCTGAGGAGGAGGGAGAGGAGTTGCTCAGTGATGAGGAAGAGGACGATGTGTCGACCGCGGGGTCGGATGATTTGGAGGGGTTTTTGGATGATGAGGATGAGGTGTTGGTGAAGAGGGGAACGTTGGGAGCGTTGGTGGCGATTAATTCGGGGTTGTGTTGGGAGGATGAGAAGGGGAGAAATCCGAGGAGAGATTTGGAGGAGATGAGGTTGGAGGTGTTGCATGGTGAGTATTGAGACAGATATTGTTGGGTCGTGGTGCTGACTATTATGATAGATGCGGTCAAAGGCCCAATCGACCCCTTCTCAACAGCCTACTGGCACCCCCCCGCGCCACAGAAAACATCAATGCCCCCCCCCCCACGTCAACCCCTCTCCATCGCATCCCACAACAACTCTTCCCCCTCCTCTACCCCCTCCGCGACAGCGTCAGCACTAGCATCAACATCCCTCGCCGCCGCTGCATCAGCTGGGAAAAAGCTTGTCCCACCGGAGGAAATGGAGAATTTCAGGGCCGCGATCGATGGCAGTGATATGACGAAGGCGGGGCTGATCGAGGTGCTCAAAAAGGCGTTTCCGAGGATTACAAAGGAGGCGATTAAGAATACGTTGGATTTGGTGGCGGAGAGAGTGGGAGACAGGTTGGATGATAAGAGGTGGGTGTTGAGGAAGTAGGGTGTTCCCAGAGGAAGAGACTGGAGTATGATGGATTTTTTTTCGTATGGCGTTTTTGATTTGTGGTCTGTAGTTCTTGATTCGAGCGGAAGGTTGCAAGCCGGGGTTCGTAATAGATGTTTTAAAGAGGATGTTCTAGGCCCCGTCTATTACCATTTTATCATGATTATCAAACTACAAGATGACAGTGATACTCCGTGACCCACCAATGCACCTCATCGCATCACCTACATCATGCTACATGACCCATTGCACAACCCACTAACCCACCTCCCCCACGAAAATGTCCTTCCTACGTCGTCTCTTCTTCCACCCACCCCCCCTCCTCCGTCGCATTCACACCTCCTCCACCCGCATACAGCTCCGCCCTCCTCCCTCACCAGCACACCAACAGTCCCTTGACCGCATCTCCCACGTCCTCCACCTCCTCGAATCCCACAGTCATGTATCCACGGCGCAGACCCAGCTCGCCATGAGGGGCCTCCAGCAGGTCGATGCTGCTGTACGGATTGGCGGTATGTCTCTCTCTCCTCTATTCCTCTAGTTGAATCTCCTCACTTTCGACTCGAACTAACACCCCCCCTCCTCCCAAACAGTCATCGGCCGCAACAGCGCCCCCCTCCTCACCGCCCTCCTCCACCCCCCACCCCCCATCGCCACAGATCTCAACATCTGGCTCACCACCCACCGCTCCAACCCCACCGCCGGCCTGCTCCTCCGCTACGGCCCCACCACCCAGCTCCCTAGTGCCAGCACCGACACCTCCGGCGGCATCTCGACCCTAACCGTGCCCATTGACCTTCTTCGCGTGCACTCTCTCGAGCTGCTGATAATCCCCGGCGCGAAGCAGGTCACCACCAACCCGGTATTCTTCCTCCCGAATGGAAGAGTCGTTGAGGTGCCGGTGCATAAAGCCGTCGAGTATCTGGGTGAGGGGGAGGAGGGGTTGAGGGCGTTGATGGGGGTGCGGGATGAGGGGAGGGAAACGGTGATGAGGGTTGTCAGTGTGCGCGGGGGTGGGGGGGAGGAAACGGGGGAAGTGAGGGTGGTGGGGGGGCTGGAGGAGGGGGTGAGGGAGTGGGTGTTGAGTGGGACGAGGGGGGTGGAGGGGGTGTGGGTTAAGCCGGCGGTAGGGGCGTTTGTGAGGGATTTGTTGAGGAGGGCGGAGAGGGAGTTGGAAGGCTCTTTACCATCACCATCACAGTTACAGTCACAATCACGATCATCGCCAGCAGCAGCGGCAGTATCAACAGTATCACCAGCATCAAGACCGGCCAAAAATAAAGCAACAGAACAAATAATCGCATCCGCCATCACCTCCTTCACCACCCACGCCCACCACACCCTCCCCACAGACCTCGGTTTCACCGCCCGGCTCTGGCACACCCTCGACTGGTGGAAGCTTCTCTGGCGCGTCGACGACGTGACCCACATCACCCGGTCCATAATCCTCGAACACTTCCTCCGCGACATTGAACGCGATGCTATCTTCCTGGGGGGGCGCCTTTTCTCGCTTGTTTCCCCATCTATTCCCCCATCTTCATCTTCCCCCTCACCGGAATCGGAGTCGGAATCGTCATCATCACCGCCGGCAATGGAGGAGTACATCCCCCGCACCATTTCCCACGAGCGCGATAGCATAGCCCAAGCCCTAATCCCGACCCTCCAGCTATCCGCGCAGAAATCAGTCCTCCGCTTCCTTGAGATCTCGTCTGCGTCTATCGGCGCCGGCTTCTTAACCGCGTTCGCGGGAATGGACCTACTTCTCTCCGGGGGTGTGATGGGAGCTGGCGTGGCGGCCGCGGTGGTGGGGCTGAGGAAGAAATGGAAGGGAGAGATGGGACGGTTTGAGGCGGAGGTGGGGGAGAGGGGGAGGAGGGTGGTGGATGGGGTGGAGAGGTGGGCTTGGGGGTTGGGGAGGAGGGGAGTGGTGGAGGAGGGGGTGAGAGAGGAGGGGAGGGTAAGGGAGAGGAGAGAGTTGAGGGGGTTGGTGAGGGAGGCGTTGGGCGCGTTGGAAGTGGTAGCGGGAGGGGCGGAAACGGAGAAGGTACAAGGGGAGGTAAAGAAGTGAGGATTATGACAATGGCGGTGGAATACTATGCAGTTCTGTAGGATAGATACCTGGTATGATACGATATGATACACATTCATTCATTCATGCCGTCCCTTGGATCCTGTACCGGCCCGCGGAGCCCAACGTGACAACTACGTTACAGCCGTGGCGCCCTTCCCGCTCTTTCTTCCACATCCAGCAACACCTCGCGTGAGAGTGTGGACGTGAGTGTGTGCACATGATATATTGTGTATCGCCGACCGACGACCATCCCCTGATGACGACGACGTCTCTCGCCATCTCATCTCACCTGCTCTCGCGCTGTGTAGGGTATCTTATCCATTCAACCATCCATCTAACCTCACCACCCACCACTGAACCGCGCCCCAACGAACCGGTCCACCACGCGTGCCTACCTCATCTTCACCCAGCACATCAGCACATCATCTTCCAGCAGCCACCAACCCCGCCCCCATCGCCGCCGCCAACAGCCTCAGCTCCCCGAATCCTCCATGTTCGCAGCTCCGCGCCTCATCCGCCGATAAACCCCTTCTTCCTCCCTCCTCCCTCAGCGTAACACCCCGGATCGCCGCCGCAGCCTCGTCAAAGTCGAGGTCGCAAAAATGAAGTTCGCCAAGTGAGTCCCAGTGCTGATAATTTCTGTTCGGTTCTCCACCACGCCGCGCGATGGAGAACGGCGCGCACATCGAACCGCACCAGGCGCTAAGGAAAACACCATGCTGATTCGTTGCATGTAGGACTCTTCAGGATGTGATGGTGCCGGAGTGGAAGACGCAGTATGTTGACTACAAGGTGCTGATTCCCCTGAATGCATTCCTTTCTTTCTTTCTCTGGAGCTCTGGGCAGAGCTACTGGGTCGGATGTCCGAGAACTATGCTGATGGAAGTTGGGGGATAGATTGGGAAGAAGAAGATTAAGGCGACGACGAATCGGCTCCGGAATGCGACGACTTCGCCGGCGTTGAATACGCTGAGGAGAACGGCGACCTTGGTGGATACGAGACGTTCGCCGCATGTGGGTGGTGGTGGTAGTGAAGAGGTGATACAGAATAGGGTTAGGAGGTTGTCGTCAGTGTTTAGGAAACCTGTGAGTATCTTTCTCCCTGCATTGTTGCTCGGGATGTGAGAGGTATAGAGGCTAATGAACAAGAGAAAATAGTCCACAAGCAGCGTCACCAGAGTCGGGAGAGACGTGGTGTCGGCAATAGCTCCAGACGCAATCGCAGAACGGTCACCATTGCAGCCATGTCTGGATTTTCAGAAGGTGGATGCCCTTTCTTCGCCAACTACATACGGGTCTATAGGCCCCAGTGCGGCCGCTTTGGCTGGATCCATTGGGCCCCGGCCGCCGTCGCTGGTTCTCCCGGATCCTATGCAGCCAATCCATCATCCACAGGGCTCGGAGAGGTTATCACAGATCCACGGAGCTTCGCCGGAAGAGGACACGGATGATGAAGCGCCCACCATGGCCCCCATCGCACTCGCGAGGACGAATACCGCAAGAGCGATTGAAGAAGGTCA
The DNA here is from genome assembly GCA_004786065.1 of Ascodesmis nigricans. Lineage (NCBI taxonomy): Eukaryota > Fungi > Ascomycota > Pezizomycetes > Pezizales > Ascodesmidaceae > Ascodesmis > Ascodesmis nigricans. The sequence continues at coordinate 6,765 of ML220157.1, read as the reverse complement.
ACCGCCGTTTCTCCGGCGTGTATTAACGCTTGGCCGCCAGCCTGCGACAGTGACGACAGAGCTGACTCTCAGTATGCCGGAAGTGCAGGCCAAGGTGGAGAAGGAGTTTTTGAAATGGTTGTTGGACGAGTTGACAAAGTGTGAGCGCTTCTACGCGGAACGTGAGAAAGAAGTGGTGCAACGATATGATGACATGTATGAACAACTGGATGTGATGCGGGATCGCTGGTTCCGGAGTAAGCACAATATCCCGTTCGAAGAAGATGATGCAGAGGAGTCCACAAATGATAGTGATACGACTCCGACAAATTCTGTATCGGTGGTCCATGGGGCTGAGACGCAGAAACCGAGGAGACGCCCGGCGTGGAAGTCTGTCACTGAGGCCATGAACGGGCTTACGAAGACCAATCCATCAAAGACGAGTGTTGTTAATGAGGAAACGGACAAGTATCCACAATATCGGGACTATGAACGGAGGAGGCCGACCAGAAAGCCGTCAAATGATCCCCCGCACAGGGTTGCCAAGCGCAAGTTGAAGAAGGCGTATATCGAGTATTACCACGGGCTGGAAATGTTGAAATCGTACATCACCATTAACAGGGAGGCCTTTCGGAAGATAACGAAAAAGTTCGATAAGGCTAGCGGACTACGGACTTCGCACAGGTTTATGACGGAGTATGTCGATAAAAGCTATTTTGGTGGTCCAAACAACAAGCTTGATGACTTAATGAATGATACCGAAAACCTGTTTGCGAAATTCTTCGAGAGAGGTAATCGGAAGGAGGCGTCACAGAAATTGCGATCCAGGGAACACAAGTCTTTGCACCATGCTTCAATACTACGGAGTGGATTGAGTCTGGGTGCGTCAGTAATCATTGCAGCCTACGCACTGTACACCAGTGTTGGAAGATTGCACGATAAAAACAATCCTGACCTCGCCATGAGAACCTCGTACCTGTTACAGGTGAGATCTTGAGCTTGTAGACGAGTGAGCTGAAATAACGGTGCTATAGATTTGGGGCGGTGTTGCGTTGATTTTACTTCAGGCGCTTTTGTTTTCAATCAACCTCCGTGTATGGGCTAAAAATAAGATCAACTATTCCTTCATCTTTGAGTTTGATGCTCGGCATACGTTGAACTACCGTCAGTTTCTTGAGGTACATTCACTGCTTCCTTACTGAATGGATTGATGCTGATGGATGCCAGATACCCGCGCTTCTAAGTTTGCTCTTTGCCGTGTGTTTTTGGTTCAGTGCCCATGCTCCGGACATGTGGGACGGCGCGCCGAATGAGATCCATTTCCCCATCATCTTCGTGGCCCTTGCTGCCTTGTTTCTGCTGAATCCCTTCCAAGTGTGCTACTACCATTCGCGGAAGTGGTTCATGCGAGTCTTGTTCCGATTATTCTTTTCCGGTCTTTTCCCTGTCGAGTTCAAGGATTTCTGGATGGGAGATATATTCTGCTCCATGACATATGCTCTCGGTGTAAGCTTCCCTTGTTCTCCCTGAGACCGCACCTAACTTGCGCATAGAATATCGAGCTGTTCTTCTGCCTTTACGCCCGCGATTGGAAGGAGCCCGCCATGTGCAATTCCTCCCATTCGAGATTGATGGGCTTCTTCACCGCATTACCAGGGATCTGGCGTCTCCTTCAGTGTTTCCGACGTTATCATGACTCCAAAATGTGGTTTCCCCATATGGCCAATGGCGGGAAATATGCCTTCACGGTACTGCATTACGTGACGTTGAGTATCTGGCGTATCGATACCCACCATGCCGCCAAAGCAGCCTTCATCTTCTGTGCTACGATTAACTCCATCTACACCAGTAAGTATCAGGGCTCTCTCATACCTAGTCTGGCTCGCTGATTTGGAACAGCCGTTTGGGATATCGTCATGGACTGGTCTCTCTTGGACCCATACGCCAAATACCCCTTCCTTCGCGACAACCTCGGCTTCAAATCCCCCTGGCTGTACTACTTCGCCATGATCGTCGACCCCCTCATCCGCTGCGACTGGTTCTTTTTCTTCGTATTCGCAAACCGGATCCAGCACTCGGCGTTGCTGAGTTTCATGATCTCCCTTGTTGAGGTCCTGCGAAGGTTCATGTGGTGTTTCTTCCGAATGGAGAACGAACACAACGGAAAGTATGTCTCTCACGCCTCCTGCTTCGGTTTGACAGTGCTGATATCGACCCGTTCAGTGTCGGAGCCCACCGCGCCTACCGTCTCCTCCCTCTCCCGTACCACTTCCCCACCCCCCCAGCACCCTCCACAATCCCCGAAGAACCCTCCCCCACCACCGACTACTTCTCTCTCCCCTCACCCCTCGCCACAGCCCATGACCACGATCTCGAACGCATGGACACACTGCGCCGTCGGCCATCTCGCGTGGTTCCAGCGAGTCCGGTCATAAGAACGATTGCGAGGGTTGGACGAACTATGACGAATGCCCATTTGCATGATTATGAGAGGAGACGACCGAAGGTTGAGGAGGAGGTCGAGGCTGAGTATAGTAGCGATGAGGAGGAGGAGGAGGGGGATGATTTTTATGTGAGGACTGCGGAGGGAGGGGGTGAAAGGTTGCAGAGGGGGAGGAGGGGTGGAGTGGTGTGAAGCGTTGCAGGCGAAGCCGATATGATGGCGATCCGGTGGTGATGGCAGGACATGAGAGGAAATGAAGTTGTGGGAGCGAGTTCGTTTGATTTCTTGACGAGTGATTTAACATGATATTACGCATAGAGTTTATTGTTTATTGCTTTATTTCTTCCGTTTCTTTAACGTCATTATATTTTACCATCTGAAATGCCGGGATTTGGTTTGATGGGTCGTTCTGTTGTTGTCGGAGTTGTTGGAAAAGATGCATGCATACTAGGTTTTGGCGCTTCTTTTCTTGTCAATTCATGTCTCATATTTTTTGTTCTCGATTACACATACTGTATGAGCTCGGTTCCGATGGGTTTATTGTGTGTGAGGTTGTGGGGATGTGGTCATTCATTACGTTCGGTCCTGTTTATATGGATTCTAACGTGAGTGGAGCTGTTAATGAAAAGGGATCGACTTAACATTTTGCTTGACACTTTTGAACGGACTCTTTGTGCGAACCGTCATTCGTAATAAGGTCCCCAGATACAACGACCGCAAGATACAAGGGTGATAACAATATGGAAAGCACAAATTCGACGGAAATACAAGCACGGACGAGGGATTACCGGATTAGAAGAAGACAGCACGCCAATATCAAACTCCCCCTCCTCGATCTTAAATTCCCATCGCCGTCGTACTCCATGGTACTGCTCGGAACTCATCTAGTCGGAAGTAACTAATATTGTGCATATTTATAGTAGTCTCTATCCCACTGTTACACTAACTATTCTTACACTCTCTTCTTACCATCCACCAGCTTTCGGCACGGTATATCGGCCGGAAAGTACAGCTTCTCTCATCTATACACATCAACAAATCGGTGGTATAGATATATCCCGCGTTGGTGCCGAACTCCCATCGGCAAGTGGAGAAATAGTGACTATCACGGAGCTGAGACATAACGCGCTCGGATTGACCGGAAACCCGGGAACGGGAGGATGAAATGAAGATGGAATGTTTCCATGACAAACGAGGTTTACGCCCAGTGGAGGAGACGCGAGTTAATCCTGTACTTTGCCAATGGGCTTGGGTGAGTATCAAGGGTTGTAGGGTGGGCAAGAGCAGTATTGGTTTAACTGTACTCTAGTACAGCGTGAGGGAGCTTAGGAGGAGACGTTACGGGAGCACGACAGAATTAAAGGGGGAGTGGTGTGATGATAACAGGTCAAGGTGATGGTTGATACGGATTATTCCCTTGTCATAACTGGTCGCCCCAGCCCGGTGGATATGTAAGCATGATTAGGAAACGGGAAGATTCGGAGTGTGGTGGGTGTGTCTACGGCTGGCGCAACCCGGCCAGGGTGAGAGAGGCACCAAAGAAAAAAGCTTGAATAAGACTACATCTAATAAAATTCAGGAGCATGCCATTAATCCAGCACAAAGCTTCTCCTATGAAAATAATGCTACCGTTGGTATCTTCCTTCTGCTACATGACCCAACTACACAGTCGTCGGGAATCAGTCGGTAAAGACCAGACAGAAAATTACCAGGTCAAGGTGACCCAGCCCAAACAAACCACAAAAAATGCCACAGCCACTAGAACTCCGTCTACGGTGCGACAAGTGCTTCCCCTCCGGCCCATATGAACCGATCATTAATCATTCTTAGTCGCATCAGGTCGTATTTCATCCACCTTCAAGTCCTTCCACCGCACACGGTAGAGACCGCCCCGCCAATTCACATATCCGGGGTACATTGCCCAAAGCCACACAACCGGAGCGAAAATCTCACGGCCAATCCACTGCGCCAGCCATGCACCAAAACCACGCCCCCGCCGCCGAACAATAAACTCAGGGGCCTTTGAATCCACAGGGGTCGTCGGATACGAATGAAGAGCGTTGAACAGCAATCGATCTGACACTGCCCACCAAACCATGCTGCATCCCCATACCGCCCAGAACGATGTCCACGAGTTACCGACGAAGGAAGCCAGCGCTGGGAGAGTAGTGGCACTGTACGCACCCATGAGAGAGCACAGAATGGATTCGGTCATGGGCTCGACGAGTGTAGCCAAAAGTACGGCGTACTTGCGGACGCGGATCCATCGGGTTCTTCGTGCGAGATACTCGTGTAAGGACATGTTGTCAATTGGCTGGAATACGACGTCTTGCCCCAGGCCGTGTCGTTTCCATTTCCGCGTCTTTGAAAGCTCGTCTTGAACCGGGTTCCACCACAATCGGTCGCCAATCATTTGGTCCTCGCAGATGTGTTCGGAGAAGGCCTGGAGACCGTCGCCGAGGGTTTGATGGGTCACCTCCGCGAGATGGCTACGCCGGAACATGTTCGACTTCCCGACGAGACACGGCGCGACGCTGATGGTGTTGATGGCGGTGTAGAATTTGGCGTGGGAGCTAGACATGAAGTTCTCCTCCAACCGTCCGCCAAAGTAGGCCAGGGAATCGGAGAGCTGGCTCCCGCTCGACACCGGAGTCGTATCCACACAGATAGGGAGATGATGAACCAGCTTGTAACCCGCATCTCCATCGATACCCTCCAGGAGGGTGACGCTTCTCTTCAAGATTCCTGGCGGAACCCACACATTGCAGTCGAGGATCCAAACAATGTCGCCGCGGGCTTCCCGGTAAGCACGGCTCAGGTTCCGGATCTTCGGATTAGGCCCGACATCCTCTTCAACGTCAAATAGCCGGATGTTGATATCTGGAAACCGCTGGATGACGGCCTCGATAGCCGGGAGTGCTGGGTCGTTGAGGGAAGCGATGCATAGGAGCACTTCGAACCTGTCCTTGGGATAGTCGAGAAGACACGCAGAGCTTAAACAGAGCTCGAGGTTCACGTCGTCGCCTTTGATGGGTCGGAGAATGGACACGAACGGGAGGGATTGTAGCGGGAGGACTTTCGGCGGGATGGGGGAGCGGGGTGGCCTGCCGTGAGTACTGGTGCTGTGGAACAGTTAGTCAGAATAATTGACGATGGCGGCGTTCGATTCTCACAGTCGGCACCTCCCAACAGCACAAACCACCACAACGACGAGATACCAGCCCGCGCAGAAATGAGCCAGGACCGATTGCTGCATGCTGATTGGAGAGAGCGATGAAGCCAGAGCTTCGGAGAGATGACGCGACAGCCCCAAGGGAGGCATGACGGGGCGTGGAGGAGGTGAGCGCAAAGTAAAAGAAGGCCGGACATCCGTGAATTCATACGATGACCGGATGAGACGGCTTTCGAGTATGTCAATCATGTGGCATCACAAAGTTTTAACCAACCTCGCAACCACAGTGAGAAACAAGATTCGATGAAGAGTTCCTAAGCCAAGCTTAGATGACATTGGTGTTGCTAACGAACGTTGGGTGAGGAAACGTATTCATGATATATCACTCGAAGAAAGAGTAAAATCCTACAATATTATGTTGTAAAAATACCTAGATATGGTAAAACCTTCATAGCAGTAGCTGTGCATATATAAGAATTTAAATTGATATTGTAGCAATGATAACAGCTACTATTACTAAATGCTAACAGCAGCTAAATAAGAAATAAAATTTTAACATTTTTCCAGCTAAACATCAATAATTGTTAAAATTCACAGTTCATCAATCTCTTTTCACTTGTGTTTTCACTGACTGTCATGAACCCTACTACAGCTCTCACTCAAGAGCCTTCTGTCCCTATCTTATACGAAACCCCAACATCTTACGATATTGTCATGGACGTTGGCGATGCTGTGTACAATAGTTTGAAGCTGTATTGACAGACTATGAGAATACGGTAAATTGACGAATGAATGACTCCCAGGGTTATGGCGAGTCAGTTCACAACAGACTGGGCACAAAAGAATCTGAGAAACGATTCACTGGTCAACTCTGTATTATGAGGATTTCATCATCTCGACCTCACGATGATGAGGGTAAAAACCAACGTCGCCTTCTGTAAAGCCCGGGTGTCAGTAGATAGGGTAGTGCTTGTTGAAATTCACGGTTCATCGGTCTCCTTTCACATGTGTTTTCACTGACTGTTTCTCCACTTTCTTATGACTCACCTGTATGTAGCGAGACTAGATCACGTTACGATACTTTCCTTATCTTACCGCCGCATTCCGGCTATTTCCTTAGGTTTACGTCGTCTTACGTCTCCTTTGTGACCTGTCATATTTCATATGTACT